>JAQZBX010026743.1:0-28749 GCA_029593785.1 Cabassous unicinctus
ACCAACCAGTCATTCCTTCACTTATTCATTTAGTCATTGATCAAATTTTATTTGAACATAGATGACAATACAAGCGTTGTGCTACATTTTGTGGATTCAAAAATTCTAGTGATAAACTGAGGCTAAGTTCATGCCTCCAAAGATTACATGGTTCAGTACAGGATTTCTCAGCCTCAGCACTACTGTCATTTTGGGCCAGATAATTCATTGTTGAGGGGGTTGCCCTGTGCATTGTAGGATGTTTAGCAGTATCTCTGGTCTGTGCTTACTAGATGCAAGCAACTTCCCACCAGACATTTCTAAATGCACGTGGGGAGCACATCACTGCCAGATAAGAACAACTGGTATAGCAGAAGAGGTAAATGTATTCACAAATATTTGTCCAAAAATTTCTATAATTTAGTAGCATCCAATGAATCATGATAACACAAAGGAGAGAGGAGAGAAAGACACTGTGAATACTTTTGCCTCCAGAAGTTATGAGGGTATATAGATGGCACCACTGAGCAAGGGCTTAGAAAAAGAGCAGACTTACTCATTTTTAGAAGACACAGCTCTGCTAACAAGTGAAGATGCAGAGATTGCCTTCTCTATTCCATGTTAACACATTTCTAATTTTTTTAAACCTCCCATCATAAGGAGCTTATTTAGTTTACTGGTAGCTACAACAAATACCACACAGTGGGTTGACTTAAACAATGGGAAATATTAGCTCATTTTGAAGTTTTGAGGCTAGGAGAATTCCAAATTCAAGGTCTCGGCAAGATGATGCTTTCTTCCCGAAGACTGTGGCATTCTGGGGCTGGCTGACAGTGACCCTTGATTCTAGATTTTTCTGTCATAGGGAAATGCACATGGTAGCCTCTCCTGGCTTCTCTCTCCATCCAAATTTCATTCTGCCTATAAAGATCTCCAGTAACTTGGATTAAAGCCCAACCTGATCCCACAGGGTCATACTTTAACTCAAGTAATATCTTAAAGAGATCTGATCTGTGGGTCCACACTCACCAAAATAAGGACCAAGACCAAGACCATGTCTGAACTGGGGTAAACAAGTCAATCCACCACAGAGCCTAACATATTTGAATATTTTTTTTCTGGCAGGTAGTATAGTGTCAATGAAATATTTTCAACTGGAAAGTGACAAACGTCCACTCATTCACTGATCCAGCACTTACTGAGCACTGTTCCAGATATGGTGCTAGGTCTGAGAACACAAGATGAAAATGATACAGTGTCTGCACTTGAGAGTATGAAACTCTAATGGAAAATAATTTAATCAAAGCATGTTTTGCAATCCTTTACAAACTAGCTTTATGGCTAAATAGCGTAACATTCTACAAAGTTACTGCTTTAATCTTTCACTAGTTCACTTGCTAGCTGATTTTGTATATCAGTGTCTATAAATGAGCCAGATATGTAAACAAATAGTTATGAAATTCAGCATTAAGCTCTTTAGAAGTGATACATAGAAACTACAGGGGACTCTGTGGAAAAGGTGACTGTCTTTGTCTGGGGAAGTTGGAAGTCTTTTAAAAGGAGTGACATTTGACCTGGCCTTAAAGGATGAGTAGGAGTTCATTATTTGCAGAAGGGGTAGGGCTAGGGGTCGGGGGAACAGCAAATGAGAAGATATAAAGGAAGGAAGAATGCACAGAAAATGGTATGAATTCACTCTGACTGGAGCAATGGGGTTATAGGGTTATTACTACAATAAGTACTATTCTGAAAGTATCATAATAGGCAGCAACAGGTAGCTTGGTTTAATAGACATAAATAGACAAATAACAATATTAGTGAAGTATAATCACTTCCCCCCTAACACAGACGCATTCATTCATTCATTCTCTCTCCCCTTTGTGTATGTGCAGCACACATACACAAACACACATGCACACACATTTCCATGGACAAAGAAATGCCACTGAGAACACCCTTCTGTTGAATCAAGGCAGCAACGGATGGCTCTATCAGGAGTTCCTTCATAGACTAGAGGCCTCAGTATCAAGTCAGGGCTTCTAGAAAATGGAAATGCCAAATTTTACACCAATTTTGACAGTCCCTTTGCCTACTCAGACTGACAAAAGACAGGCTGTAGAAGGAACTTCTGATTTTATTCTCTCTGTTCTGCTTTATCTGGACCACAGGTAACACACCACAGAAACAACAGTAGTGATAGAAAAGAGGGTGCCCAGCTCACTTGATTAGAGTGAGTGGCATCAGCTAAAGGGGCTTGTGAAAATGACACTGGCATTCACACAGCTCCATGGGCCACACAATCAACTCCACCAAAGTTTCCTGTTTTATTGTCCCTGGAACAACTGGATCCCATCATATATTTACACAGAAGGGACTAATTAACAGGCATTCAGCATACCACACTGCATGTCACACAAGCAAAGAGAGACTCCCAGAGCTGTTGAGCACACTGACAATCAGAAGCCCAGGAGGCTGAGCATTGTTGCTGGTTTCACCCTTCAAACTCCTCTCGGCCCAAGCTCTGCTGGATGCTCTCAGGCCCCAGAGGTTGTTGGAACCAATATCTTGGGAATCCCACCAAAACTTACCTTTTAAGAAAACTGAAGGACAAGAAAGCAACCAGAAGTGGTCTTTTAAAATGCATAACTCAGAGTAGGCTGGCAGAGGGTTGGAAGACTGGAGCTGCCGCAAAAGGCAAGGATTCAAGGTTGGAGTCATCTTTGACTATGCTGATTCTATTAAAGAAATGAACACAATTCTGTGATGTGAAGAAATATCTATGGGGTGTGGATTGGACCAGCCCTTGTTCCACCAGTCGGACTAAGAACTGCAGGAGGAGCACCATCTTATGTTTATTCATCACTGGCAGATGCTAATACATTTCTGGATCGACATTTGGCAGAAATATGAATAAACACAGAGAATTCACAATCAGATATCAGAGCTAGAAAGCTGAATACTACTGATGGATTGATTATGTTTTTGAGCTATTTAGATAATTGGACATACTAAGTACAGAGCTTTCTGCAATGATAATGGACCTGTCCCGTTGTGGTCTATTTAACAAACACTTGGACTGTTTTTTTAAAGCTTGTTTACATTCCTGTACATCCTGGCTTTATTGATATTCTGTCCTTTGAATTACAGTGTCACCCTAGCAACACTCCAGAGAAAGTTGAGGAGGGTATTGTCATTGTTAACCCATGCTTTCAAAGCAAAAGAAAGCAAAACCCCTCCAGGCTGAATCAGGCGCTGATTTTTATTAATACCCTCAAATATGCACTCCTGTTTGATTGTTAGTCAATGTTGGGGGGAGGGTATGACAGGGAGAGGGGCATCCATATTTCCTGTTTCTAAATAAATATGTCTTTTCTGTAAAATTTTTAATGCAGTCCTTTAGCCTGATATGTTCTTCTCCAGATCTTTCCATGCTTCACTTCCTGTCATTCAGGTCTCAGCTCAAATACCCCATCCTTAAAAAGTTTTCACTCTCTCTAATGTAGGTCCCCAGTAATTATGCCCTGTTAGATTCTCTCTATAGCACTCATTTGAATTACTATTTCTTGTACACTGCAACTAATAAGCCAAGGAATCAACATGTATTAGGCATGTGTACTGTTTCTAAAAACCTCAAACTAAAAATGATAAATTATTTTCCAGTTTCATCTCTTTTTATCTCCCTTGATAAAGATCCATCTAATGTATTTGAGGTATTACTTTAAAATGATGTGGCTTTGTATAACACATAGTGATGTTGTGTGTCTTCAATTCATTCTCTTTCTGTTTTAAACACTCTAAGTCTGTAACTTAAATTTTTGCTTTTAACTACCACATATTATTCCACAGTTTAGTACTAGTGTATAACCTAGTGGTAGACATCTCCAAATCTTATTCACAGACAACACCAAGATGAATATAATAATACCTATCTTTTTAGAAACCTGAGGAATATTTAGAATTTTTATTTGCAATTATAATATTTATAATTATCACCTGGGTATCAAAATATTTTAATAATCCACAGATATCTCTCCATATATCTACATACCTATATATCTATACATCTATTTATCATCTATCAGCAAACACAACACATATATATGCACTGTATACTTTATATATATAAGCAATATAGAGATACAGTATATATATATATATAAACAAATACAATCATATATATATATATACCCAGGAGAGGAATTGCTAGATCATTGCATAGGGAATACGCATTCTGCATTTCATTATATACTCATACTGCCAGATCACTTATCAACACGTGCATATTATTTGAAGTCATGGAGTGCTATGGATTTTCTCTCTACATCCTTGAAAATAAATTCTAAGACCTCTCTTTTCCAATTTTTATGATTCTGATGAATAAAATTGCTTATTTAATTTGCATTTCTCTTATGGTAAATTCAAGCATATTTTCATATATTTACTTGCTTTTACGTCTCTTTTTCTGTGATGTCCTTTTTTTCATAATATATTTTTTTATTTTTTTTTTATTTTTAAAGAAACTTAGTTTACATAAATGATACACAAAAACCTAAGGGATTCCCATATGCCCCGCTCCCTAGCCCTCACACATTTTCCCACATCAACATCCTTCATTAGTGTGACATTTGCCACAAATGATGAACACATCTTGGAGCATTGCCACTAAGCAATAATTATAGTTTACATTGTAGTTTACACTCTCTCCCACACATTTTTGCAAGTTATTACAAGATATACAATGGCCTTTATCTGTCATTGCAATGTCATTCAAGATAATTCCCAAGTTCTGGAAATGCCTCCAAATTGCCCCTATTTTTCCCTCTCCCTTCCCCCTCAGAACCTCCAGTGGCCACTGCCTCCACATCCATAATAAAAGTTCTTCCATTGCTAGAATCACAACAAATCTACAGTAGAACAACTGTAAGTCTACTCTAGTCCATTGTCCTTCCCTAATCCTGAGGATTCTGGGATGGTGATGCCCCCTCCACCTCTATTTGAGAGGGGGCTTAGATTCCATGGGTCAGATGGATGGGGCTTTCTTGCTTGCTTGGAAAATATTAAAAAACATCAAAAGGGACATGGCGTAAAGAGGAGCAAATGCATAATGTGAACCGAAGACTATGGTTACCTCTGTAATGAAGTTAAAAAAAAAAAAAAGTAAAAATTACATGTATTTCATTTTCTAATTATCTCTATAAATGTTAACTATCATTCTGAGCTCCATGAAAGATTGTTTTCATATAAATGTTAAGTTTCCCAGAAAGTTATCATCTGATGATTGTTTCCTATTAATCTCAGTATTTACAGAAATGATCTCCTTTATTCCCAGCACTCTAAGACAAAATAAAAGACTTTCCAATCCTAAAAAAAAAGATAAATTATCAATATAATTTAGTATTTGCTAATTTTACTAGAGTCTTTTGTTATGTATATGTAGGGAAGTCATAGGGATTATAAATTAAATTTGAGTAAAATTTAAAAACCATATATTTTATGATAAAGGGCCTTTAACTTAATGTGACCAAAGCACTGATATAGTTGCTGTAAAGAAAATCATGAGTTTTATTTTTTTATATTAAAAGTTACTTAATAAAGACTTGTTTCCACTAAAAAAAAAAAAAAAAATCTCCCATTATGATATAAAGTGAGAGCAGAGACCATGGTTATCTTCCTCAACTTTAGGTCCTCTGAGCCAAAAATTGTTCTGGGAACTGGTTGGTCTATAATTGTTTGTAAATTGCATGCATGTTTAGGAATCCAGACTCCTACTGATTATTTAAGATTGCATTGTTGACTGATACTTCTCCCACTTTCCTATATGCTAGGGGTTATTAAGCGATCTGTCAGCCTCTGGGTTTATAGAGTTCTTAGTCTTAAATAATGAAAAGGTATGCAATCAAAGCAATAATACAACCAACTTCTTAACTCCATGGACTTCTACTATCATCCTCCCAAGGGGCCTACATTCTTTCATTTGCTGTATACATATAATTCCAAATACATACAGGAAGCTGAAAAATGTCTAGAAATGTGTGTGTAAATGGTATTTAATGAAAGACTGTACCAAGTAGTAGAATTTTAGATGTGTATCTTTCTTACACTTTTTCAGTGTTTTGTGAAATAATTTTTATAATTAAGTACTACACATAATGAATAATATGAGAAATATGTGCTGGATAGTTTTCAAAGTAAAAATGATGTGTTCTGAGAATATTAAAAAAAGATTATCTGACTGTCAAGAAACCAAAATGTAATAAAGTCTTTTAACTAAGAAAATTAAAAAAAAGATTGCATTGTTTAATCTCCATATATTTGTGAACTTTCCCTTTTTCTGTCCGTTATTGATTTCCAGCTTCATTCCATTATGATTTGAGAAAGTGCTTTGCATAATTTCAATCTTTTTAAATTTATTGAGAGCAGTCTTGTGATCTCGACCTGCCAACTGATGGCACTCTTTGGTGAAACTTTCCATGGAGATATCCCATTCAACATCCACTCGCTTGTGATTCTGGTCTGGGCAGAGCCAAGGAGATTCAAAGCGGGCTCTGCTGGTGAAACTCACTGAAAAGAAATTTCATCACTCTTTGCCACACCCTCCCTCTTCCCAAGGAGGAAGACGTCTGCTCCCCTCTCAGTTGGCCACCTGAGCCACAGGTTTTACCCAGGCTGTTTGCCTTGAGGGTAAGGGTGAGTGCTGTTCCTGGCCACAGGGGTTAGTAACTCACAGTTGGCTTCTTCATCACTCTACCCCTCACCCTCCTGGAGAATGCTCAGTACTCTCCTGGTCTGCAGATCCCCAAAGCAGCTCCCTTGGAAAGCTTTTTGCCCTTCCAATATTGTTTTTGTAAGAGAATTGATCCCTGCATACCTAGTCCAGGGCCATCTTCCCGGAAGTTTCCACTAGGCCAGATTCCTAAAGACGACCATCCTTTGCAGTTAAATACACAGCTCCAAATTGGGTCCAGGTACCTTGTTAAAGGAGTGATTTTCATTCCATTTGCAGTATGACATCTGGTGCTTTCAGCACTGGACTTGTGTTGGACCAAACGATTTGGAAAGATGCATTTCTTTATAGATATTTATGCCTATCTCTGAGCAGATTTTTTGTGGTCCCCATTAAAAAATTCTATAGCTCTTCCAACTTTCTAAGATCTCCCTGATGACCATTTGGGTACATCTTGCCTGAGAAAGGAACATTAACTTTGTTCATCACAGTTTTTAAAAGTGCAATATAATCTACAGTTGATTTTGGCTATTTTAAGTTTTAATATCCCCATAGATTCATATAATCAGTTATTAACTAATTAAAAATGTTCTCCTTAAAATATAATTTGGGTAAATGTTTTTTTTTCCCTTCTCCCTGAAATGGTATCCAGGTAACCCACAAACTGTAGAGATACTTACATGGTTGGTGCATAAAGAATAGTTAAAATTCTGGATTGGGGATATATAAATAGTATTATTTATTTAAAATTAGAAAGCTTGCTACTTCCAGTCTTTATAGAAGTGAAGGATCTCATTTAATTATCAAACAGTCTAGGCAATTTTCTTTCCTGGTTTATTAACATAAGAGAAGAATTCAAATTCCAGGTGACTTCCCTATAAGTCTTAGGCTTTTTTTATGGGCTTGATAATGAGTTATAATTTATATTTTAGAGATTGCTAACAATGCAAATGGTGGCATTATTCAGTCTCGATTTCTTGATTTATTTATGACCTTTATTTGGCTTTTGATCTCATGAAATTTTCAGGATGTTCCTCCTTCAAAGTAGCAGCAGCATTAGCAACTTCCTTATATAGCGGGGATGGAGGGGCTGGTCTCTCTGTATCAAATCCATTTTGAATTATTGGGCCTTGGGCAGTTTCAGAATTCAGTTTATATTTCATTAACTTACAAAAATGGTGAGAGAAGACAGGACACTGTAAGTGAGTTTTGAAGTAATTTGACAGATTCCCTGAGCATGGATTTCTATTTTGTTGTTGTTGCTGTTGTTTGTTTTTAAGTAATCAATTCATGAAAATTGCCCGGGGTCTTGGAGTTGTGGGGTTGCCATCTCTTGATCCCTGAGCTCCTTGGAACTCAAACCTGGTGCTACAGTTTGGATCAGTCTTTCCTATAGTGATGAGATCTGAATGTCAGAATTTTGATTTCTCTTTCTTTTGTTCTCAGTAGAAGAAAAAAGAGAAAAGACTAAGATTCCCACTGGCTATTAAAAAATCTTGGGAGCTGATTCTGGGGAAGATATGAAGTTTGTAGGTTGCCTTGGAAATGGGAAACATTAGCCAGTGTCCTTTTCCGTGGTGATGACATAATTTGAATACGAGAAAGAATTAAGAGAGAGTTGACTGGAAGTTGGAGGAGGAGGTGGTAGGAGATCCTGGGAGGGTGTGACTTGTAAAGTAGTGCCCACTTAGAGATCAGGTTGTTTATTATCTAGACTCTATGTTTATTTGAAGTGGCTTATTATATGCTTATTTCTGTTATAAATATATAGTATAATTATGTGCAAAATAGGGGTAGTAAGTTTATCATCTTCCAATATTGATGTGAGTTTGAAAAGTTGCAGAAAGTGTAAAGTGCTTATATAGTGCCTGGCACATAGTTAAGAACTCACAAAAATTACATATTATAATCACTATATTATGAAAGACCCATCTGACTACTGCTTAGCATCATAATGCACATATTGATTAGGTGACCCCTCCTTTATGATAGAATTTGTTTTTTCTGGTATGTGTTTTCTATAGATAAGTTGTGCCATATTAAAAGAAAATGGAATCACATGCAGCAATTATGGATTCAATAATTGTTTTATTCTCTCTTTTTTTATCCAGAGAAAAACTACCACCACAACAAAAATGGCAATGAAGACAAAACTCATAAGCCATACACCAAAGACTCTCAAATGGCAATATCTGAGTTAAACTCTGAGGAGTCACTTGACTTATTTCATTCAATCAGTTTATTTGTTTTTCTTTCCCCTAAACATCTGAACTTCACATTGGGTTTAAATATGAATCAATAAAAGATGAATGGAATATTAGTTTCAACTTTTCACCAAACTCAGTTAACAGTATTTTCAAAGAATCATTCCTAAAATTACATTTTTAAGGCAATTTTCCCACTCATATTGTTTTTTGAAGCCCATTGTTCTTGAGAGGTAAAAGATTCCAAATGCTATAAAGCAAAATGTCACACGGCAAGTTGTAGGCAAGTGTAATAAACTTGACTTTTCCTTGTAGTGCATTTCAATTAGGTACTCTGCTACCTGGGGCATAAGGGTTACTGTTGCATTTCCTTTTCTCAGTGAATGGTACAACTGTTGAATCATGTATGCATGCGAATCAATTAATGACACACATAAACAAATATAAAAATATGATCTTCAAGAAAACAAATTACATGGATGACCAATTTTTTAACCCTGATTCTGGTAGACTTATGGAAAATCCAAAATATATAATTTTTCCCACATAATTCTCCCTCATCCCAATTATGTAACTTAAGTCTGCTTTGTCACTGTTACTGTAGGTGAGAAACAAGAAACATTGTGGAATACTTGTATTAGCAAAGTTAGTTATCACATGCAAAAAAAAAATGTTGGCATAAGTAAATGGTGGTTTATGAGTAATAGTTACTTATTTAGTGAAAATTTTGCTTTCAAACCAAAATACATCTAATTACCATAGGACAGAATAGAACGTTGGTCTGAAATTAGGTCATGAGAAAGAATCTATAGAATCTAAGAGACTTCCTTGTAGAATGATCACTGTGACACTCAATGCTACTCTGGACAGAGAACATGACTTCTTTAATAAAATTAAATTGTTTAGAAACTAACTTGTAGCGTAAAAGTCAATGAGCAAAGCAGTTTTAGTTGCAAATGTAAAAAAAAGAGAAGCTCATTTTCTGATTTGCATGAGGGATTAATAATAATAATAAAAAAAAACCTCTTCCCAAAAGATGAGGTGTCTGATGTAATTTTTTACCTCAGGATTATAAGATAAAATACACAATGAAAATTCATCTAAAATTTGCTTACATAAGGCGATTCACAATCATATAATCCTTTCCAACCCCTATAATTGCACCAGTGGAAATATAAAGCTTACATGTCTCAATATTAAAATTACACTTGTCAGGGACCTACGTATACCTGTCTAATAAATTACAGAAGATAAGCTCTTAAAGTTGCAGCAACTTTTGAAAATGTACTTTATTGTGTGCAAATGAAAAGTACTAATTCAATTCTCTGGCCCAGCGAAAAATCCTCCATGACTTACTTTTGTCTCTAGATATAATAATATATATATGCTTATCAAATTCTCCAAACCTCTATCTACAGGTAAGTCAAGTTGACATATAATAAATTTAGTGAGCTCAATTTATATGACCCTTTCTCAAAGCACTTTTTTTCCAAAGCACTTGTACCATCCAATACAATTTCATTTCATCTTTAAAGCAACCTTATGAAATAGCTGGCAGTATTAGCAGTGCCACTTAAATGACCAAAGGAAATGAACTCCATAGACTAAGAAGCTGGGTCCAAGTCCAGGACACTGGCAAGAGGTAGAACTTTTCAGATGCAGGTTTTCATGTTGTCACCAAGTGTTGGAAACATACCTAGCCTCATATGTGCACAGGTAATTTAAATAGATGTATGAAATTCCGATTTGAGCTCCTCCCTGCTTTTTCTGAGTTTCCATTCGGAATGTTGTTGCATTGATATACATGGGCATTTTAGAATGCTTGATTTTTATACTAAATTAATTTCTTTTTTTGTAAAACGTTCAATGAATATTGTATGAACCTGAGGCGAAGATGCAGAATCAGTTTTAAGATTATTTTGCATAACATATTTGCACAATGTAAGTAATACTACCCAGAAGGGAAAAGAGCGTTTGATAACATGGTATGCTACCTTTCAGGCTTTCAGCTTCTGCCTATTCTTGGTGTCATGTACAACCAGCAAGGCCATCTTTTAAAATTTAAATGCCTCATACACATTAGCTGAGGGAATGATGAATTCTATTTTGAAAAATGTACTGTGCGTTTCAAATGCCACTTCTGAACCATTCCTTAATTGCCTATCTAAGAAAAGATTCAAGTGAAAAATAAAGGATGAATTTAAAATTGAATAGATGGAGAATACTTAGATATGTAGGTGATACTTAATAGAAATATCTTTTTAAAAATATAAATGTGTCTAATTGTATCAACCATGAGTTTTTATGAAAAAAAGAAAAGAAGAAGAAAAAAAAAACCTGTCAATTTCTGGCATCAAGAGAAAAATTTACCTTGGGGCAGTTTCTGCCCTTCTTATGCAAAATAGAGGGACTGAAGGGAATCTGTAGGAGGTAGGTTTCTCCGTATGAGCCAGTCCATCACTAATTTTTCCCTTCGTCTGTCTAAGGAATTTATGTTCATTACTAAAAGTCTCTATGTCTTATTACTAACATAAAGGAGGGCAAAGCAGTTAAAATAAAACTGAATGGCTAGCCTAAGTTTCCACAGCACTCTTACTTTACCTTCATAGAATGTAACACAATGTCCAAGACATAATTAGCTCCTAATTCATCCGTTTTTAGTCAGACAGTATGTCTTTCCACAGTAGCCCCAGTAAAAAGCACAGTGCTGGACACACAGGTGGCACTCAAATATCTGTTAAATAAATGTTGTGCATCATTATGGTGGGTGCTTATATAATATCTACTTTATTTTCCATTGAAATTTCTGTTTAATATTCAACTCTCTTCTCCCAACCACCATCACCACCATTGACTATGTTTGCCCAGTCTTATTTTTCTCTATCCTGGCCCATGGTGAATACTTCTGAAGATGTGATGAATGGCCATGTGATGAATGGCCATTTCTCTCATTCCATAAATAGAATCTAAATTTTCCTCACGGATCCTTAAATTTGAGTGTTTAAAAATTCGAAAATTATCCTCCTCAAGAGTAGGGTTGATTTTTTAAATCCTGAATTGTGTATATTGGACTGAACTCTGTACTTGTTGCCCCACATGGGTCTGGTCTCAAAATAATCCCAGGTGTCGTCAGCCCCACCGAGAATATTCCTTAAAATTCTGTCCAGGACCCCATAAAATTATCTCAGGGGATGTTACCTTCTAATTCCCATTCAGTACATTCCACACCCTTGAGTCTAACCTATGCCTGAAGTAAACTGCATAAAGGAAACTTAAGAAGTGATTATTTCATTTTATGCACTTTCTCAATTACTGTGTTCCCTGCTCAGTCAGTGGTTCGCTCTCTGAACTGAAAATGGTAACATCTTTATTTTCCACAATTTAGAAATCTAGTTGATAATAATGTTGGATTGCATCGACCCTCTCTGATTCAGGAAGAAAATCTCATTCTTTACCAGCTTGGCATGGCCTCACATTCATTGATATTGTCAAAGGTGAGCATCAGCCTTTGGGGTGGTGGGGGGAGAAGCCTTTCAATATTCATTTAACTCCACCCAGCACAGACTCTGGGAAGATTGACCTTGAAGTTGTTGTTAGCTAGTCAGGAATTTGTAACAATATTTATGCCTGGAAGTTTGGAAGTTCGATTAAACACATAAGTAATAGCCCCAAGTATTAAGCTCCTACTGTGTGCCACTGACACACTATATACAATATCTCTTTCAATTTGACCCTTTAAACAACCCTAAGGGGAGACATTATGAAGATTGTTGTGAAGATTGGAGAAGTTAAGTAAATTTCCTAAAAACACACAGAAAAAGCCAGTGTTGAGAGAGCTGGTATTAGACCCTGTGTCTAAATTATTCCCAGACTTGTACTTCTTGCTGCTCCATACCTCTGCCCCACTCCCAACAGCTATTATTTCTACAGACTCAAAAAAAAAAAAACCTCACACAACTGATTTGATTTGAAAAATCCCACACAACTGATTTAATAAGCATGGATAAATATCACTGCTACTTAATTCCTATAAACCAGAGCTCTTTAAACTACATTTCACTCTGTGCATTCTTAAGATCATGAGGACAATGTTGTTAGAGGATTGGAAGGAGCTATGGACTGTGCAGTACCTGTGGGTGGGAGCTGGGTGGGTGGTATAGTATTGAACGTGAATAGCAACAACAGTAGCTGGCATTTCTTGAGTACTTGTTGTGTGTCTGACACCATTATAAATGCTTTTGTACATTAGTTCAATTCATACATAGTACAAATAAATCTGAGATAACAATGCATTCAATTACTAAGTTCTTTCTTGAACAAAAATTTATTGAGTACCTACTATGTTCCAGGCACTCTTCTAAGTGTCAGGGAAACAGAGTTGATCAGAGCAGAAAGGGTCATTGCATACTGTCCAGTTGCAGGAGACAGAAATCAAACAAATAGACAAATGAAACAGATAATTTAAAATAGTGATATGTGCTCTACAAGAAATTAAACAAGGTGATGCACCAAGGGACCATTTAGATGGATGGTCAGGGAAAGGCTTTCTGTGGTGACATCTCAGCTGAGACCAGAAAGTTATAAGGAGCCAGTCATGGGAAGAAGAGAGCAGAGAGTTCAGGCAGAGCAACTTGGGGAGAAGGCCATTACTGTGTTAGAAATCAGAAGGGAAGCTGGTGGGGTTGCAGCTGGGTTAGGAAAGGAAAGAAGGGCATCAGGGCCATGTCATTCTGCAGCCCTGTAGACCTAGATTAGGGATTTACAGCTTATTCTGAGTAAATGGAAGTCATCAGAGAGTCCTGCACCGGTAAGTGACTTGATCTGATTTATGTTTTCAAAAGATCATCTGGCTGCTCAGTAATATCAAGCGGGCAAAAATGAAAGCAGGGAGTCTGAGGCATGGTTTCCAGTGAGAATACGATGGTGATTTGTATTAGGGCATGTTTTAGTTTGGTAGAAGTTGCTGAAAGCAATACACCAGAAATGGGTTGGTTTTTACAATGGGTATTCATTAAACTGTAAGCTTATAGTTTTGAGGCCATGAAAATATCCAAATCAGGGCTTCATTAGGCAATGCTTTTCTCCCCAATGACTGACCATTGGCAATCCTGGATTCCTCTATCACATGGGAAGGCACATGGCAGCATCTGCTGCTCTCTGCCTTCTCCTCTGGTCCTCCTTGCTTTGAGCCTCTGGCTTCCTCCCTGCTTCTGTGGCTTTCTCCCAGATTCTGTTGATTTCAACTTCTTGCTCTCACAGTTTCTCTCTCAGCTTCTGTGGGATTCTCTCTAAGTTCCTGTGTATCTATGAGTCGCTCTCCATACTTACCCCACTAATAAAAGACTCCAGTGATAGGATTAATACCCACCCTGGGCCATGCCTTACTAATGTAATTTAATAAAAAGGCCCTTAACTGAACTGACCTAATCAAAAGGTCCCACCTACAACAGGTTCATACACACAGGAATGGTTTAGCTCTAAGGATGGGATTTTCTGGGGTCCATCCAGCATCATACCATCACAGGGTTGTAGCTTAAAAGTCCATACAATTATTATTTTCACTTTATAGAGGAGGAAACTGAAACATAGAGTGATTAAGACTTGCCTGAAGTCCCAGAGTGATGGAGTTGGGGAGCTGAGATTAGATGCCCATCAGTCTGGCTCTAGAACACCAGCTCCTACCTGCTATACTGTCTCCAAAGGAGGAGAAGAGAAGAGGTGCTGCTGCTTTTTGTATTCCCTATTTGCCAAGAATCCCATCAAACCACAGCAAAGATAGTGTGTCTATAGCATTAGTTTTAACATCAACCAAGTGATAGATGATACTACTATTAAAACACTATCCCCATTTACTGGTTAATGAGTCAAAAAAATTTTCAATTGTGCAGAAATTGCTTGATTTATTCCCCTTTCACAGAAGCTTCTCTTTGTCAGAGACAAAAGTTAGCCCGATCTTTTAAAGATCAGCATACACATTTGTTCTTCTGATATATTGACCATTACGACTAGAAAGTGGGGTCTTGTACATGTATCACCAGCACAACTATAGAGAAAGTTGACTAAGATGACTCTGAAAAGTCTTAAGCGTATTGGGGGAAAAAAGATTTGCTTCTAAAAATAAAAAATAAAAAAGCACCTCTTTCTACATGACCCAACTCTCATCACTCACTCTGATGGCTTATAACCTCCAGATTCATATTCTTCATTTCCTGTGCAGTGGTCCTACAATCTCCCAGCCTCTAGGTCTTCGAGGTCACACCCTCTTAAACCTCAGTATCCAGAGCTGGCTGAATAAACCATTGACCTCTATGGTTCTCTTAACCAATCTCTCTATCATTCTCCTAAGTGAATGACTATTTTCCACAAATACAGTGCTTTCTCTAAGCCTCCAAGAAACAGTTAATGTTGGTGATTAATTCCCCTTTCCTATATACTCATTTCAAAGACACACACACTTAGTGAGTTTATCTCTTCTTGTGAAGCTAGACTGAGTTTAGTTTGCTTTAAGATAATAGTTTTGACCCTTGAATATTAGCATAGAAGCTCAACTTTGAAACACATTAGCCAAGCACCATAAAAAATAATCAAGAATGGGAGCTATAGTATTGCTAACTCTGTTCCAACACATTGTCTGAACCAGGAAGCATTTATTGAAGGCCTACTGTATGCTAATTACTGTGAAAGGTATGGAATGCATAATAATCCTTGCCCTATATTTTTCAATCCAATTTAGAGTTGAGATTTAAGACACATATTTTAATTGGCAATTAAATGCAGAATAGAGTTAGTGTCAAATGATGGGGATAAACAATTGCTGAAATTATCAGGGAGAATGCTTGATGGAGTTGTAACCAGACTGAGACCAGGAGGGTAGGGAGTGGGCAGGCACTATCCATGTTTTCCATTTAGAAATAGAACTTGCAGTTAGATACTGTATTTCCCCAAAGCTAAGTGTGGCCACCCAACTATGTTTTGATCACTGAGAAGTGAGCAGAAATGGTGTTTGCAACTTCCGAATCAAGTTTTCAAAAAGACGTTTTTTGTCCTCCTCTGTCTCTTTCTCCACCCACAAGGTTGGAAGGTGGACGAGGTACTGATAAGTCCTTGCAACCATGAAGAAAAAGATAACACCCTGGGGGTGGGAGGGCAACAAGATGAAAATAACCTAGGCCTAGAATGAATGATCTTGCAGAGCTGTAACTTCCTGAATCACTCACCAATCTCCAACTTGCTACTGGAGAGAGAACTGGAACTTCTATGTTGTTAGAGCCACTGTATTTGGGTGCCTCAGTTTTATACTGACTTAGTCTATACCATGAATAATAAAGGGATGCAGGGATAAAGCCCTCAGTGAAATGCTCATTGGTTTGCATTTAAAGAACCAAAGAGAAAGGGGTAAGTAGAGTGAATTGAGTTTGGAAAAGTCAAGCTGAGATTCAAGCCAAATAGCCTAAGAAGTTATTAAATAGGGTAAATGAATCACCCAGGGATCCATGGCATCTATCTTACAAGACAAAGCAAGAGAGAGAATAAATAGAGAAAAGGAGGGGGAGAATTATTTTAAAAAGCTCTGTGTACCCCTTATTTTGTTTAGTCTTCTGAGTTTGTAATGGAGGAATTACTGAATTAAGGACCAAACAGTGAAAAACAGAATCGTTATTACTTGATTGTTCTCCAAGGAAACTACTAGCACCATACTTCCATGTAGTGAGGAAGGAATTCTGGCAACTTCCATGTAGTGAGGAAGGAATTCCGGCAAGCAGAAGCACCTCTTTCCTGTTTGCTTTGGCCAGTGGAATAATGGTTAAGAGTTCAGAAGAAAGGACAAGAGTTGAGCTTGCAAGGAAAGATTTAGATGTCAGAAAAGCGCCTTGGGCCTCTATAAAAAATGAGAAGATCTGGAAGAGTACCTTGATTTAGGATTGGCAGAATCAGAGTAATTTCTTAGAGTGGTTTATTAATCTAAAAAATCTTTATTTAAGTTTTACTACATGACAAGCATGTTGAGATTAATCTGATTGTGGTCATACAGAATGGAAACAAATTTTTCCATTGAAATCATCCTTATGTCAGAAGAGAAAGAATGGGCATCCACAGATTGTCAGGTCCTGGTCATTTTAAAATTAAAATGACAAAAAGTAATTTTAAAAGTAGTCATATTTATTTTAACCTAAAATACTGTTTTCAATAATTTACAATTGAATACAATGGCTATTCCAATAAGATATGTCACGCTTATAGAGTGGACTTCCAATCTGCGCCTGGCTCACCTTCCTGGGTCCTACGTCACATTGAGACTGGCTTCTACAACAAGCAGCAAGTGGGAAAAGCAGAAAAGCCTTTGGTTGGGGAAAATATGAAGGCCTTTACAAAGAGGGCATGTAGTTAACACTTTCTGTGCCTCTCAGTTTTATTTCCACATTGTTTATTATATGTGCTTTTGCTGAGTGGTCTCCGCAATTGTCAGGTCATCATTTTTCTAGTTATCCTGGTAGGCATTTTGGGAAAGAGACATTTAGACACGTAGAAGAATGAGGGATTGGACAAGGTGTCTCCTGGATAGTTCAGTCCTTACCATAGAGGTGCTTCAGGTATGAGGCAATGAGGGCTTGCATAGTATATCAGGAATAGAAAGACAGGGACTATACCCAGAAAATACCACACACATTTTGAATTGAAAAAAAAAGAACTGCTGCCTTATTAAATTGGGGGCAGGGGATAGAAAGAAGTAAAAACATAATGGGTGGGACTGAGACAGGTGATTCTGAATTGAGAATGATAAAGTCGCCTTTAAGATGTGGAGCCTCCTTCTCTGGGAGAGAACTTAGAGGGGAGTACATTGAATAAGTGTGGAGATGGGCCCATACTGAGCTTTGAGGTTCAAGTGGGGCTTCCAAGAACTACTCTCTTCTTGATGGGTTACTCTAGGTTTGTTTTAAACCTATCTTAAAGCTGAGGGTCTTTCAGAAGGCTCAGGCAGACATTTTCTAATTAACTTTTTAAGGCTTCCATATATTAAAAACTAGGGAAATGAAAAAATAATATTTTTAAAAGTAGCAGTTGCTTTTTAATATTCTATTTAATAGTCTCTGTCTTTGTACAACTGTGTTTGAAGATAACATCCAACTTCCAAATATGAGGTCTGTAAGAATATGAGCTCCAGGCTAAATAGTCCCCCTGCTGTGAGCTGCTGGCTTCCCTCTGTCCATCCCACCATGGACTCTGTTAAAGCCCTTTCTCCCCATGTAAAGCTAGAGCCAAGGTGGCTGCTCCTTATATGTACAGCACTGGCTCCTTTTTTTCTGGGTCACCTTCTAGAACTGGAACTTAGATGGCCATTATAGATCAAGAATTTTATTTTCCAAATGACTCAGCTCGATCAAACACCAAAAATTTGTTTTGGTGCCAAAAAGTGACAGCAATATTTTCCAAGGATGAAAATGTGCTTTTAGCAAACAGCTGAATGGAAACCTGCATTAGCAGATAAAGTACTAATCATCTCAATTCTAGGACAGCTGTTTTTGTCAAAGACAAATTCCTAAATAAACAGAGTTCAGTGGTGTACTCACAAATGGTCTCTTCGTAAGAGAAAACCAATCCCAAGAGATCATTCAGGAAAATTGGCAGTGTCTGGCTAAGCGAGCTCCAGGCCTCTGCCTACCTGCAAAGTGAATCATTTGTTATCCCCGGAGAAGGTACAATCTTCAGCTCAGGGCAAGGGTCAATAGCAGTACCGGGTGATAGAGGCACGCATTTATGGTTATATGCACTCTCTACCTGGTCTATGAATAAAAAGACAGAGCTACCTCAGCATTATCATTCCCCTGACCTTCATGAGTGGAGCCATCCCAGCAGGGGAAAAAAACAGTGGGGGAAGAACAGGGAAAATTAAAATGTTAAAAACTATATTATAGCTCGTTTGTGACCTTTAAAAAAATTAGACTTGAGAATAGTAGGCTGGACTGGCTACAACGAATCTGACAGCTGTAAAGTTATAGATTTTTTTTTTTTCTGAGTGGCTTTCAAACCAAAATCTTAAACAATAAGCAGACCCTGCATGTTTCTTGCTGGCTGACAGCCAAAGAAAATTCAGGATTTTGATCAGCGCTTAACTATTGAAAGAAATTTGCTCTGAATTTCAGAGCATTCCTCTGTTCTGTAAGCTATTCGTGGGGGTTGTCAAAGAGTCAGTTCCTATGACTAAGGTGATACAAAATGCGGCAGATCGAGAGTTATGCAACAATATTTTCTTCCTTTAAACTTCCAGGTTAGTTGGTTTGCTAAGTGAATATGGCCTGACAAGCAAACAGTTGAAGCCACCTGGTGTTATCATAAGAATACTTTAAGAAAATGTTTTAGAAATAATGACAAGTGTCAATATATTCCAACTACCTAGAGCATTCAAATTTTAAAATCAAAATACAATTGTTAGAGCAGTGTGCCGAACCCTGAAGACAGGCTGCTGCTATATAAAAGATGAAAGGATTTTATTGTCCCTGAGATGAGGAGCCCTTAGGTTTTCTAGGTATTTTCATCCTTGACAATAAATAAACAAGCAAACAAACAAATCCACCCGGGGTTTTATAGCAATTAAGTAGCTCTTCTCCTCTAAACAGGATGATCTTTCTACTTGGTGGAGGGGAAATGAAAAAAAAAAAAGCTTTTTGTTCACTTTCTTTGACATCTTTGGGTAATCAACGTTTGGCTCATGCTGCTTACTTTGATTCTCAAACATTTTATTATCTCTCTTTACTCTCTGAAGGGTGTTTTATTAGGCTACTGATATTGTTAAACAGCCACTTAATTTCTATGTTTTCTAAAGATTGGACAATCACAAACAAATCTATATGAACTCCAGGCTTAAAATCAAGGTAAAGGTTATTTTAAAATAATATTTTGGATGATATTCTGACCACACATAAGAAACATCATCAAAGGTCATCGAATTAATATGGAGATTACTAAGTATCAGAAGTTACTTTGCAGAAGCTGTAGAATATGTTTGCAGTCTGATTTTGTAGAATATCTATTACAAATGATAAAAAAAGAAAAAGAAAACCTCAGTGGTTTTTGCAGAAGCCCATTTTCTTAATAGGAAATAGATGAATGACAGCATCTGGCAGGAAGAAAAAAGCATATGGTCTAACTAACTGTTTCTATAGAGGTTAAAAACAGCTTTGGAATTTCTCTGGTTGCCATTATGATTGACAGACCATCAAATAAATCATTCACTTTTCTTCCCCTCTCCATTGGTCCCATGTACTGATAAAGACACAGGGGGAAATCAGCTGTGTGGTGCATGAGAAATTAGACATGCAATGCCCATTAACATAAATAGATTTTTTTGCACCTAATTCCCTACACACTATGCAAAAATCTACCCGCAGGACATGGAGTATGCATGTTTTCTTGTTCTTTCTATTTATAATTTTTAATTATTAATTTCATATATAATTGGTTTCTTTAGAGAATGAAATGCCTAGTAGGTTATCTAAAACACTGTTTTGGAGTCTTGGGGCTTGATGCTGCAAAAAGATGGGCTGATACTGAAAGATGTTATGGTATGTAATACAAACAATGAAAATTAGGCTGAGAGGTCTGGAATGAAGTTAGGCTAATTAAACAATTCTCAGTGTTTAAATTCTTGCAACCTTCTCAGGGGTAGACTGCCAATCATCTCATCTTGGGGGATTGCTCTGATTTGCCCTTACCTCCAGGCTCACTTAATAAATGTAACCCTCAAATAACAGATCAAATATTTTTACTATAAAAGTGAAAACAGTTAAACTGTTTTGGTGTTTTCAACTCAATGTCTCTCTCTCTCTCTTTCTCTCTTTTCCCCAAATTCAGTTTAAAAACTACTAAAAGTATTAAAAGGGATCTCCCCTTCCTCGCCTTGCCCAGTTTCAGCCCAGGCTATGCACACTTCCAGTAACCAGAAGCTTACCATTTCATGAAGAATTTATTCTGTCATCGGGCGATTCTATTATAAAGTTTCTCCTCCTATTTTGTGGTAGTGGACCTCCAGGATGGCCTCCTGGTATTTATATTCTCATGTAGTCCACCCCTCTTCCCTTCACATTGAACATGGTTTACCTCTGTAACCAACAGTATACTGTGGAAGTGATAGTGGGTGACTTCCAAGACAAAAGATATTACAGTTTCTGACTTGGTATCTTTTGGATCACTGCTCTTGGGCATGCCAGGTTTCCTGGCTTGAGGACATTCAAGCAGCTCTGTGGAGAGGCTGTTAGGTGGGGAAGCACATGTGGGGAGAGGCTGAAGCCTCCTACCTACAGTCAGCAGCCACTTGACAGCTACTTGGGCTTGCCACATAGAAAGTAGATCATCCAGCCTGAGTCAAGCCCTAAGATGATTACAACCTTAGCCAAGTCCTAGCCAACTGCTCCAAGCTAGAACCCCTACCCAAGCCACTCTTGAATCCTTGACTGACAAAAACTGTGAGATAATAGATGATTATTTCTTTAAGCTACTAAGTTTGGAACAATTTTTTTTATGTAGCTTATTTTATGTAGTACATGTAGATAACTAATACAGATTGCATGAAAGTCTTTTTTGTTGTTCCTAGCTCACACATTGAAGATTTTGAGAAGTCAATTAAATGTCCACTTCATATGACTGCAAATTCCATAGGATAGTAAATTCTTCTCTTCTCCAGGTAAAATATTCTCAGTCCCTTCAGCCACTTGGTCCTCTGCACTGCTTTCTCACTCTAGATATTCTTTCTGGGTCATCTCACACACAAATACAGCTTTTCAAAAGTATTTATTGAGTACTTTTTCTACAGCATACCAGTACCTATTCCATTTGTATTTAACAAAAGAGTCCAAATCCTTGTCATCAAGAAGTTTATATTCTCTTGGGGGACACTGACAGCAGACAAATATAGTTGTAAATATATATCAGAAGGTGATAAGTGCCTGCCAAAAAATGAAGCAAGATAATGAAGTTAGGAAGTTCATGTGTGAGTGGAGGTGGGTGGTTATAATTTTCTATATGGTGATTGGAGAGGCTATTTTGATAAGGTGACTTTTGAGCAGAGACCTGAGGAAAGGAATGAGCTAGCTCTGGCTATCTAGGGCAAGAGCATCCTAAGTAGAGGGTATAAGTGTAGGAAACTGAGGCCGGAGAATATTTGAAGCACTGGAGGAATAGTCAGGAATCCTCTGTGGCTGAAGCAGAGGGAGTGAGGGGGAAAGAAGGACATGAAGTTAAGAGAGCTATCATGGGAGAGATCCTGCAGGGTCTTGTACATATCATATTTAAGCTGTGTAAGGTGGGAAGTCAAAGGAAGATTTTGAACACAGCAGAGACACGACTCATCTTGTTGAGTATAAATTGCAGGGACCAGGGCTGATTATTACTTTCAATAACTTTCCTGATTAATTGATCATAAACACCAGTTAAACAATTATTTAATATCAAGGATATCAGGTCAACCTAAACACTATTCTCAGAGTTTATGCTGGTATATGCTCTTTTTCCTAAATGCCATATTTAAAGTCACTCAGGTTTAATCTTACAAGCATAATGAAGAGAGATGCATATTCCTACATATTTTAATAACCGAATCCTGTAGAATTGTTGGGGGGTCAGCCACAGGAAATTATTATTTTAGTTAATGAATACACCTTCTCCGTATTCCTATACTTGAGTCATTTGGGGAAAGAATCTGTAGAGGGGCTTACATTTACTTCTGTCAAGTTTATCTTATTCAATTTATAACCAGATAGTGAGGACATACAATGTTCCAGTTCAATTTGAAAAATACTTAATGAGCATATAATATATGCCAGCTTATTTGCTATTGGAGCCAGAGAAGTTTGACACAGTATATCAGATCTCTCACAATAATGGCCTCATAGGTGTTTTTTATTTTTGCTTTCTACAATGCTAATTTTCTAAACATTTTTTTTGAGTTGTTATAAAACAAACAGAAGACTGACTTATGTGTTATAAATTACATGGCTGATCTTGCAGTCTTTGCACCATCCTGTAATGTGTACAAGGCAGTGAACATTTTGTCTACCTGGGACTAATATTAGAATGCCATACTGGCAAAGCAGATATTGTCAGTGCTCCATCCATATCCTTTCCCTTTACTCCTTTCCTGCGCAAACACTCCAGATGTGCCTTCACTACCAATAGCCAGTACCTGTAACTCTTGCAAGAAGTACCTGGAAATTCACATCCTCTCTCTGCACCGCAACCACATGGACTGATTCAACAGTGATCATCTGGTCCAGAGGTATAAAACAGCTCCATTTTCCCTAGTAGGGACAACTCTGAGTATTACTCACACTCTCTGCTAAGATCCCTTTGGGACTGAGCCAAAGCACACCAAGGCAATGCTTGATGTCCCACCCATTGTAGACCTCCTTCCCTTCTTAGACCCATTTTCCCACTTCCCAGCTAAATTTTCCAGGGATTACAACCCAAACTGATGTAAGGTGATGGAGGCACATGCCTCCTTCCCCTCCCCCTCTCTATGTTATTTCAATTGATTTATTGTACAGATTTACTTTATTAACACTTTTTTTCATAATGCCACATTTTAATCCATCTTGCACTCAGCCCTTATTCCTCTATCTAGTACTCATGAATGCTGTAAGAGTTATTATCAAGGGTTTGGCCAAGTCCAGATTCACTGTATCTTCCATTCTAGTTACTCTATCTAAGAAAGAAATTTGATTTAGTCTGACATTAAAAATTCTTAAGGAAACAGTGCTGAGCTTAAATTGTTTTCACTACCTTTTGTAATTACTGAAAGCAAATTCCTAGAATTTTAGACCTTAAACTCAGTCATATGTAGCTGGGGTACAGAAACTGCCTTTCCATCTTTGAAAGTGATAATTACATTTTTTCACAATTCTTTCTATCCCTTTGAAATTTGGCCAATGACAATATCAGTGAGTCAATAGATCTAGGCCCTGGCCTCAGCTCTGTCATGCCCAAAATATGCACACCTAGGCAAGAGACATTGTTTCCCTGGGCCCCAATTCTACTACCTAAATGATAAAATATTGAATCAGATGCCCAAATGTCTGAGAGTAACTGGACAGCTTAGAGACATGTAGTATGATCACTCAGTGGGGAATTGTTCATGTATAATTTTTGTTGTATTATGTATTCCCAGCCTAGTTTCAATAATGTCTGAGGCCATGTAGGCATAAAAACATGAATAATAAGCAACATGGAAATATAAGTGGAACAAAATTAAGCATGTATTTTTATTACAATCATACAATGTTTGTTAATCACTTAAACGAAGATTAGAAAGGAACATGAAACACTGAAAATAAATGCTTAATGTGGTAGGATACTGTGGTAGTTGAATTGTGTGCCCCAGTTTGGACATGTTCGTGGTCTTGCCCTGCATTCTAGTGAGTGTGGATCCATTGTAAATAAGATCTTTTCAAGAAGTTACTTCAATTAAAGTGTGGCCCAACTAAACCAGGTTGGGCTGTAATCTGGATTACTGTAGTCCTTTATAAGCAGAGTGAAAGTCAGACAGAGGGGAGAAGCCACTGGGAGTAGCCAGAAGCTGGAAGTCAACAGAACCTAAAAGAGAAAGGAGAAGATCCCTCCAGGTGCATTGCATTGCCATGAGATGAAAAAGCCAAAGACCAAGAATCACAGCTAGCTCCAGAATGTGGCAGTCTTCAGGGAGAAAGCATCATCTTGCTGACACCTCAACTTTGAATTTCTCCTAGACTCAAAACCAAGAGCCAATAAGTTGTTTAAGCCAACCTATCATCTAGTCTTTGTTTTAACAGCCAGAAAATTAAAACAGATAGTGTTATTTTAAAATTCTGAATAAGTTTGTAAAGTTTTTAGAATTTTTATATCATATGTAATATATTAATATAAACTTTTTTGAAAATAATACTTTTTAAAAAGTTTCCCTTCAACTGCCAAGTGTTACTCTTACTGTGTATCGTTCAAGGTCATTTTTTATAACTGTAGGTACATCTGGACAGATATAGATCTGTTGGTATATGTTGTAGTTGCTTTCTGTTTTTAAACAAAGAAGGAATCACTTGGCATGAAATTTTTGCTATGATATTCCTTGTCAGTAGGTGTTCCTCATTCTTTTTTGTTCCAGCAGAGAATTCTGGTTATGAATACTTCCTATCCACCACACTGGTGAAGGAGGGCTCTCCCCACCTTAAATCATACCTGATCATGAGCACATATTACCTGACACTGGTCAGATAAAATTTATTAGTTACATATACTCACAGAACAGGACAAGAGGATACCACATGCTATATAGGGCCACATGGGGGTTGTACTTGGAAGCAGAGTGACCCAGCAGGGGCTGTTAGAGACAGGCTTTGTAGTGATCAGAGGGTGGGATGACCCTTACTTCCCATCGGAGGGTGTGATTGGTTTGTCTGAATAATTTCACAGGTTGGCAGGGAGGTAAAACCCATTAGGCCAAAGATTGGGTGGACTGAAGCTGGTCTTCAGCTGATAGGGGAACCAGCCAGGTGGGGAGCTTTTCCCACAGAGTATGGGGGCATATCTGACAAGAACAGGGGAACTAATAGCTAGGCCTTGGAGCCTTGTGAAACTCAAAGCTGTCAAAGCAGCACATATAATCAGGCCTTCTAATATAGTTCTACAGTATGGCTATATCACAGACTATTCAATTATCTCCAACCCATTACAACTGTATTTGCTTTTTAACTACTTGAGAGTTTTTTGTGATTGTAAACGGTATGGTCACATCCTTTATCCAATTTTTCTACTGGATTGTCTTTTTCTCATTGGAACTAACATAAATTCTGGATATTAATTATTTATTTCTCATATATGTTGCAAGTATCTTCAACATGTTTCCCCATCTTTCAATGTTTGATACTCGATTCCATCATACAGAAATTAAAAATCTATATAGGCAGAGTAATGTCAGCACTGGCAGAGTAGGCAGCTCCAAGGGCCCAACCCTCCACAGAAACATAAAAAGAAAATAACAAAACCTCTCAGAGTCAACTTTGTCAGATCTCTGGAAAACAGTCAACAATTTACACTGAATGAGCAAATGCTGAATCAAGAAAAAGGCATCTTAAAAACGGTAGGAAAGCTTTGTAGTTTTCACTTGCCCTTAACCCATCTTCCTTCCAGCTCAGTGGCAGCCATAGTCCTTGGTCTTGAGGGAGAGGAGCAAACATACCTCATTCACAAATTCTGTTTGTCTGTGCTAACCTGTCTGGGGGTTTCCTGAAGGACTGAGACAAGTTACTTATCTTTGTTTCACTCAACTTGGAACTCACTCAGGGCAAAAATGTGGGAGGCATTCCTCAAAAATATTGTAAGGTAAATGAGCAACACACAGTTTACTGGAGCAAAATATTACAGTTGAGGTGTACACTTGAGCTAAAAATAAAATTTCTCCCACAAACATTGGAGGAAAAGTTGGGGAGAGAGTTTCTTTGGGAAATGATGGCATTCAAAGGAACATATGTGCTTAATTTAGAAAGCCACACACATGCCCAGGACAGGATGCATGCTCTGAAAAAACCTGAATAGATCCTAAGTGTTTATCTCTAGCTGATCTCTAGACTCAGTGCAAGCAAGAAGTGAAGGTTAAGGCAGAGTTGTAAATGGTCTGGCTAAGCATTGAAAGAATCCCCAGCACAGAGCCAACTTACAAACAAAGACTTGGAGAGTTTTCCCTTATTTTTTTTTTCTTTTATCTATTTCTCTTTCTGTTTCTCTCTCCATTCTTTCTCTCTCTTGGCTTCTGGCACTCAAGAAAATCAATGTCAAAACACCAGCTGAAATCAACCTAAAGGAACAGAGAATTCAGAAACCACAAATGAAAAATAACAAAGACTTTACAAAAAATAGTTTAGAAAAGTCACTAAACAAACATCTACAGCCTGTAGCTGTAGCAACAAAAACAAATCCTGATGAGGGAGAAGAATCTGATTTCCAGAGTTACTATATATAGTATTCAAAATGTCCAGTTTTCAACAAAAATTATGAAATGTTCAAATAAAAAATGAAGTGTGGCCCATTCACAAAAGAAATGAACAAAAACTGTCCCCGTGGAAACACAGGCATTGAATTTACTAGAGAAAGACTTTAAGTCAATTGTGTTAAATAGGCTCAAAGAGCTAAAAGAAACCATGGACAAAAAGCTAAAGAAAACCAGGAAATTTATGTCTGAACAAATAGAGAATATCAATAAAGATATATAAATTATAAAACAGAACCAAAGAGAAATTCTGGAGCAGAAAAGTTCAATAATGGAAATGAAAAACTCACTAGAGGCCTTCAATAGCATATTTGAACAGGAAGAATAATGAATCAGAAAATTTGAAGATAGGTCAATTGAAATTATCCAGTCTGAGGAATAGAAAGACAACGGAATAAATAAAAATTAACAAATCATAAGAGACCTGTGGAACACCATCAAGTATTCTAACATATATAATGGGAATTCCAGAAGGAGAGGGAAGAGAGAGGAAGGGAAAGAAAGTATATTTAAAGCAATGATGGCTGAAAACTTCCAAAATTTGATAAAAGACATGAATCTATACATTCAAGAAGCTTAACAAACTCTATGAATAATAAACACAAAGAGATCCACACCATTTTTTTGTCCTGAGTTCCAATAATTATTTTATTTTAATAACAATGCCACAAGCCAAGGACAAAGAGAGAATACTGAAAGCAACAAGAAAGAAGTGATTCATCATATACATGGGATCTTCAATACGATTAACAGTAGATTTTTCATCAGATATCATGGAGACTAGGAGGGAGTAGGAAGATATTTGTAAAGTACTGAAAGACAAAAAAAAAAAAATGCCCCACAACAAAACAAAACCAAACCAAAAAAATCAACCAAGAATTCTACATCCAGACAGTTCCAGATAAATAAAAGCTGAGACAGTTTGTTGCTAGTAGATAAGCACTACAAGAAATTCTAAAGGGAGTCCTTCAGGTGAAAATAAATGGACACTAGACCGTAATTCACAACCATACTAAGAAATAAAGAACTCTGGTAAAGGTCATCGAATAGTTCCCAAATTTCTGGAAATATGGCTAAACTAGATGTTCATGAAGATATCTAATATATGTCACTTTAAAAATTCTTCTTTCTCCCCAAGTCCACATGCTCTATGGTAGAGAGAATCTAGCATATTATGTTGTTTATCCTAGGTAACTACAAAAACTTCTAGGTTTTATATCCAATAATTAGCTACTTTTCTATCATTTACTACTGTGAGAATACTTGGACTTGAATAACAGAATAAAACTATAAAAATACTGACTGGCTAAAAAATTCCATGGCTGAATTCAACGTAAGCATTGTAAATGTATGCGTTTTGATGAAGATATTATGGAAAAAAATCTGAATAACCATATTTATCAGTTTTTCTTTAACAGTCCCTATAATTTATGTAAGGTAGCCATTATTACTCCAAAATTATAATATAGTATAATGCATTTTCTTCTAATATATTTGTAGTTTTGTTTTTCTTATGTTTAGTTTTCATAAACCATAGTAATTTAATTTTGTCATCATGTGAATAAGCAAACATTTTCCCCCAACTTTATAGCTATTATACCAATATGATTTATTGATGAGCTCTCCATTCCCTCTACCTGCAAGTTGAAATGGTTTAAAATGCCACCTTGAATGTAGTTAAATTTTCACAAGTATATGGATCTATTTCTGGACTCGCTACCATTTTTATCTATTTTCATTTTAATTACTACAGTTTTATTGTATGTTTTTCCATTTTACATGTCATTCAACTTCTCTCCTTGAATTGTTTTCTGTATATTCTTTTTTTTTTTTTT
>JAQZBX010026744.1:0-28793 GCA_029593785.1 Cabassous unicinctus
AATTTATTGACGTCTATCATTCATACATGAACATACATAATCCATAAGTGTTCAGTATACATCATGAACTTACAAAACAAACATGCATAACCTCATACAGGGCTCCCACACATCACCCCCATACAAACACCCTGCATTGTTGTGAAACATTTGTTAACAAAATATGAAAGAGCATCGTCAAAGTATCACTACTAACTATAGTCTGTATCTTCCTCCCCTGTACATTTTTTAAAGGATTTATTTATTTATTTACTTTTATCCATTTTTACACCGCCCCCCCCCCATTTTTGCTGTTTCTGTGTCCATTCGTTGGGCAACTCTCTGTGTCTGTCTCCTGCCCTCTCTTCTCATCCCTCTTCGCCTGTCTTCACTGGGATTTGAACCTCAGAACCTCCGATGTGGGAGAGAGGCGTCCTACCGACTGAGCCACCTAAGTTCCTGGTTTTTCAGTGCATCTTGTCTTGGCTCTCCCTTGCGTCACTCTCCTGTTACATCGTTATCTTGCTGCATGGCTCACGGGGCCTGGTGGCGTACCCACGCATGGGCCCTGGTGGCGTACCCACGCATGGGCCCTGGTGGCCCACACACCTTCTATATTTTTCTTTTTTTAATTTTAACCAGGAGGTCCCGGGGATCGAACCCAGTTCCCTCCATATGGGAGACGGATGCCCAACCATCGAGCCACATCCGCCCCCTACTATGTCTCTCAAGATCGATCAAAGATACCCAAAGTTACAGTCATTTCCCATACAGGATGGTCGTATAATAAATCAGGCTTAGTTTATCACCAGCATTCTAAAAACCAGACCTGGGGAGAAAAACCAGGTCTGGGGACACATGCATGATTTCTAATATAGCGAATGTTTGGCCTACCCTGATTATCACAAAATCAGGACAGCAAGAATAGTCGCATGCCACCCACCTTTTAACAGCACAGACATTATATTGATGATGGTGTCCTGACTGGTTGATGTGCAGGGCCTGATGCTGAAGCTGTTCATTTTCCTTTAGGAGTGATGTTCTTTTAAGAGGTATCTTCCGGCATTTTCTTTAGTAATAAATAGTAACTGTTTGGCTTAGGTCAGATGATGGATTTGTTTACTTTGTGCTAATGCAATAGTTCTAAGCAGTGGGCAGGTTGGAGGCAAACAGAGTTTTCCACATATTGACAATACCTGAGACATCCGGGATGCTTGGGTGATCATTTACCCCTTTCTGTTCCTGTTCCTTTTCTTCCGTCTCAGGTTTGCCAGGGCACATCCAGGAGGAGGCCAGGAAATAGGTGATCACAGCTTTAGGGTCATCGTCCCCAAAGTAATTTGCCATATGCCCTATAGCAAATAAGTAGCAGGGCCGGGATGAAAAGTCAAGTCTGTTGACTACAAAGCCCTGGTTTTTTACCACAATTTGGCTATGGCACCTCCCTAAATGCAAATAAGGCTGTGTGAATTAAAAAGAAGAGGTAACTCTGAAGCAGTGGTCACAAACTAGGTGCCTGTTGTCCAGATTTAGCCCATGGATATGTTTTGTTTGGTCCAAATAGTTTGGACCTATACTGAACTTTTTTTTTTTTTTTTTTAAGATTGCAGAAGGGTCCCAACTGTGGTAGGGGAGGATCACTGGTGCAAGGTGTAGGTGTGGGGGGATGCGTGGGAAGCGGTGCACCTGGGGCATGCCTCTGTGGAATATGAATGTGTTCATGTGGTCATGGGGTGTTGTCTCAGCAGGTGGAGACCCACACAATCACCAACAGAATATTGAATTCCCATCCTGGGGAGTCCTGCTACATTCTCTCATAGAGTGGCAAGAATCTTATACATAGCGGTACCTAGCAAAGGAGGACAGACCATTATGCCAGGCCCTTGATATTGATCCTTGTACTTATGAACCTTGTTTTTGTGAAATCAAAATTTAGCCTAGAATAATAAATTGCCTAGAGTTACCTCCTGAAAGCCTCCTTGTTTGCTCAAATGTGGACTCTCTCTAAGCAAAATCAGCATATAAATTCACTCCCCTCAAAAGGTGACCACTGTCTTTATATCAGGGATTAATACCATCTGAGGAGAGGGAGAGGAAAGAATTGGTGTAACATGGGGCACTTTGGGGACCTTGAAAATGTTCTGCATGACATTGCAATGAGGGATACAAGCCGTTATACATTTTGTCAAAACCTATAAAATTGTGGGGGCAAAGTGTAAAACATAATGTAAACTATAGTCCGTGCTTAGTAACAATATTTCAATACATTTGGAGAAAGACCTTGACCAAAAGGGGGAGATATTAAATACAAATGAGTTTTTATGGCTAAGAGATTTCAAAGTGAGTTGGGAGGTCATTCTAGAGGTTACGCTTATGCACATCTCAGCAGGATCTCACTGACTGCCACAGTAAACAGTGCCTCAAGCAGGGGTGCTCCTGAGGGTACTAGAGACATCTAGACACTATAGGCAGGGCAGACAACCCCAGGAAATCAGCACCCCATTGGTGGGCCTTACATTGGAATAGATAATCCATCTCCCCCAGTGTACAGAGTTAGACTCATCTATAATTTTTCTACACATGGTTTTTCTCTCCCATTTTTGAAACCTACACATAGCACTATACTCAATAAATATATGTCCCAGAGACTTCAGTCTTCCAGCTGTTCATATGCTGGGTGAGCCCTGAATTTCAACAAAGTTGCAGCCAATACCTACTCTCCAGTTCATTGGACTCACCCAGGACAACTAACAAAAGGATGACCATCGACATACCCATTAGTAACAATGTTTCAATATATGTTCATTAATTGTAACAAATGTACCACAGTAATAAAAGATGCTGTTAATAGAGGAAAGTGTGGGAGGGGAAGGGGGTGGAGTATATGGGAATCCCCTATATTTTCGATGTAACATTTATGTAATCTAAAGCTCCTTTAAAAATAAAGAAAAAAATGTTATTGAAGTGTATTATTCATACATGAACATACATAAACAATAAGTATATAGTAAAAGTTGTGAACATACAAAGCTCCCATACATATATTGAACCTTTTTTTTTTTTTTTGCTATTTTAATTGGATGCTAGTTTTAAATTTAGAAGCTGAATATAGAAATGCAAACCTCTGGCAGCAAAAGATTGGAGCTAGGGGCGGTTCCCCATTAGCCAGGTCTGCTCCTCCTCTTTACCAATGCCCCTGCTCTTCCCTGTTGTCTCCTGTCCTCAGCGCCAACCTGAGTGGCCATCTACTATCAGACTCTCACTGCTGTTTTCCTTATTGTAGACTTGGGAGGAAAGTGAATCCTTATGTACCCAAGTCTCTATCAAAAATTTTCTGATAATTGACCCATTTCTTCACTTATATTATCTGCCTGGCATCCTAGGCATTTGACGATATTACCTGAGTAAAGACAGGTGCAAAATTGACTTATTCTGCATGGGGCAGTATAACACAGGGAATCCTGTGGTGGAAGAGGGACTCTGGTTAACAGGACAAATATGAGAACGTTCTCTCATGAACTATTACAAATATATAATACTAATACAGGGTGTTAATAATCGGGTGGGTTGGGGGGAAATGCACCAAATGTAGGATATAGATAGTAGTAATATTTTGATGATGCTCTTTTATAGTTTGTAACAAATGTTTCACAACAATGCGAGGTGTTGGTGTGGGGTGATGTATGGGAGCCTTGTATAATCATATGCATGTTTGTTTTGTTAGTTCACAACGTCCACTATACACTTACTGTTTATGTATGTGCATGTATAAATGACATACTTCAATAAAATTTTATTTGAAAAATTGACTTATCTATTTCATTGCCAACACATTCACAGTGGGAGCAGTTCCCGCCTGCTGAGAGCAACATCCGTGTCTCGAAATCTTTCCTCCTATGATTTGACAGCCTATTTTGGCCCTCAGTGGGGCCCTCCTGCCGAGTAGCTGATGAAGCTGGCAACTGCCTCCCGCTGTAAGCACTAACTATGCCTCTGTTTTTCTGTCTGCTCACCCAGTGCCCAGCATGCAGTTTGCCAAGGACTTGCTCCTAGTGAAGGAGAAAGAGGGCGTCTTACAGGTTCCTATCATTCGGAGTGGAGACCTGAGCTACGAGTCATCTGTGAGGTGCTATACTCAGAGCCAATCAGCTAAGCTCATGGAGGACTTTGACGAGAGAAGAAATTCAGACTCTTCACGAATTACGTTTCTTAAAGGGGAAAAGGTAAGTGGATTCCTGGTGGCTGAGAGATGTGATTCTCTTCTTCCTTGATACCTTCAGTCTTCCATGATGAAGTATTTTGACAAATTCTGAACATTCAAAGGATTTTCTTACTAATTGATAGTATTTTTAATAATATGTATATCTCCTCTGTCTTCCTCTCCCTCCCCCAACACAACACAACACAACAACCAAATACATATATCATAGCTTTGGCTGGGAAGGTTAAATGACATGTAACATTTTTGGAACTTAGCAGAATCAAATGAATGAGGCCTCCTCTTAATCTGAAACCATATCAGAGACCCCACTTGGAGGAGGAGGAGGCAGCTAATACCTGGGCCCCTATCCCAGGGCAGCATACTTCAGAGTACAGGACCAAAAAGGGAGATGTTGAGCAGATTCAAGTCAGTAGAGTATCCTGTTGGCAAAGGAAAAGTTATCCACTAGGACATAGGAATTGCTGACAAACACCATGCACTAAATAGGACTGCATCAGAATCAAAGCCTGCAACCTTAGTGTATGTCAAAAGTTTATATTGACTGAGAGTCACCTTTCTCCCTTTTTGGACCTCAGATACAGATGAACAAGTTAATCATACCTCTCCGTTAAAGGCCCACTGTCTTCATTGGTTGGTGTGAGGCCCTTCCCTTATTTTATTTGTTTATTCATTCTATTTTAGCCCTTGTCTCCAGCCACATCCCCTTCCCAGGGCCCCTCACTCTCTTGTGTCCAATATGTATCTCTTAATTTATATTTGTTCTCGAAAAATGTATGTTGTTTTGTGTGCATGATTTTTAATTTATATGGATGGTATTGTGTTATATCTTTTTCAATCTTTTACTGTTTTACTCAGCAGTATGTTTTAAGATCTATCCAAATGTTTAAATATACATCTAATCTGTTGTTTCTAATTGTTGTGTAATATTTCATGGTGTGCATTCACTACATTTCAACCATCCACTCTCATCGATACACAGTGACGAACGTTAGCGATAGTACCCAGCGCCCTCCTAATGTTCTGCCACCACAAATAATGCAATAATGTACGTCCTCATACATGCCCACTTACAGACTTCAGGGAGACTTTCTCAGGAGCAAAACTGCTGGACCATAGGGTACACATATACTTAATTTGAAAAAATAGTGTCAGAATACTTTCCAGAATGTCACTAGCAGTGAGTGCATGAGGATTGCTATACCACTACATCCTCTCCAACACTTAGCATTATTCATCTTTTGAGTTTTTGCTAGTCTAATATTTATAAAGTGATATCTCATTTTAATTTGCATTTCTCAAATTACTACTGTTTTATATGTTTATTAGCATGTTGCGTTTCCTCTTCTGTAAATTTATCATTTTAACCCTTTCTTTTTTTATCTTATTATGTTATTACTCTTTTTTTTAATTGATTTGCATTAGTTTCTTATTTATTCTAAATATTAATCCCTTGCCAGTTTTAGACATCTTAGATATTTTAAATATCTTTTCACCTTCAGTTTCTGTTGCTTATCTATTATCTTTGACCATAGTTTATGTCGCTAATTGAACAGAAGTCTTGAAATTTGATATAATCAATTGTAACAAATTTTTGCCTTATAGTTAATCCTCTTAAAGTTGATCATAAGAAGACATTATCCATCCCAGGTCATCCCAGATTTCTCTCCTGTTCATCTTTAGGAACAAAAAAAGTGATAACTTCCTTCTTTGGAACTCTTCAGTCTTTTTTGATTAAAGTCTAAAGTCTTTTTGACTTTGTGACTCACAAAGACCCTGTCTTAGTTACATATTTTATTGGAATTTTACTAGTGGCAGGTTGAAGCATGTATTTAAAAAGACACAGATAGTACAGATAAGATCTTCAGCTTTGAGCTTGCATGCCTTACATGTCTATATTTGTATAAAGTTCAAAAGAGGATTCTCTGCCTTTCCAAGAGACAGTTCATAATTTAATAAAAGTATAAAGAAAATATAGCTAAACAGTCTATGTGTTATCCATATGACAATCTATCATCATTCCTAAGCACACTTTGGAATCTTTGGGGTTTTTTGTTTCTGTTTTGTTTTATTTATTTATTTATTTGCTTGCTAAGTAATGTCTTTGGAACTTGTCATTCACTAGAATTTTTTTTTTTTTAAGATTTATCTATTTACTTTATTTTTCTTTATTTATCCCCCCCTCCCCCATATGGTTCTTTCATCTGTCTGCTGATTGCTTGCTCACCTTCTCCAGGAGGCACCAGGAACCGAACCTGGGACCTCCCATTTGAGAGGCACGTGCCCAATGACGTGAGCCATATCTTCTCCCCACGAGCTGCGGCATCTGCTGGCTTGTGGCGTTAGCTTGTTGCAGCAGGAGTCAGCATCTAGCTCATTGTGGCGGGAGGCAGCATCTAGCTCGTTGTAATGGGAGGCGGCATCTGCTTATCTTTTTAGGAAGCACCAGGACTGAACCCGGGACCTCCCGTGTGGTAGGCAGGCACCCAACTGGCTGAGCCACATCCACTTCCCTGCAATTTTTTTTTAAGATCTCCTGCAGAGTTACTACTAAATTCATACTTCCCATAAAGGAGTTCTTATTGTAAGAAATAGAATAGGAAAAAAATTGAATATTCTTCACGTTAACAAGCTTCACGCATATGCTCACTGGGATGATCTATTATTTAGTAGGACTTAGGAAGTATGACAGTAAAACTTCTCTACCCATGTATCCTTTCCAGTACAGTGGGATAATGGATTCTAAATGATCCACATAAAAATATCCCACTTATCACATGAATCCACTACCAAGTCTGCTTTGTCATCTAAACTGTTGTGACCGTATTTCACATTTATTCAGGAACACAGTCCTTAATAGAGAATATTCAGCTTGAGAAACACTTGATTTCCTTCCATCAAACAGGTATTTGAATTGTTTTCTAAGACTTTCAGTACTCAGCATTCTTTAGATGACACACAGGCTGCAGAGCTGAGAGTTTTTCTGCATTTAAAGGTGTCTTAATGAACCCTTTTTTAGTTTGTTGCTGAGTATATTACTACAAAAGAGAAGGAACATTATTTAGCTCTCGAGGGAAATCGGTTGAATATGTTAAACCCCTATCATCAGAAATCTATGAATTGTAACATGAAAATGTATCAAATATGGGAACACTCATAGATATTCTACGGGTGCTTTTTAATTGCTCTTGTTTTTCATAAATAATGGCCAACAATTCAAAATGGTTTAGAATGTTCTGATATGAGTTTCCACATATAGGTAGGTCCCATTCAATCATGAAATGTTAAGATTAAACACTGTTTTATTAATGAAACTGTTTGGTTCTTTTTACATTGTGTCAACTCTTTGATACTGCAAAGAAAAAAAATCATTTTTTAGGAAAACCAAGCAATTTGTTGATATCTCACTGCAAAATTTAATCTACCTTATGCCATTGGCTTTAGGTAAAGAATTGTACTGTTTATATACATGATGACTCCATATTTGAGCCAGAGGAACAGTTCAGGGTCTACCTTGGCCATCCTCTTGGAAACCACTGGAGTGGAGCTAGAGTTGGAAAAAATAACATGGCCACCATCACCATATCCAATGATGAAGATGGTAAGGGAAGAAAATTGCCTTTATGTACGTTTAGGTTGATGGGACATGAACATGCTTTACTAATAATGTAATTACTTGTCTGAAAATGACAAATGCTATAAAATTACCTACCAAATAACAATCTCTTGATTATCATATAAAACTTTGGTAGCAAATCATCACCCTCTATGGTGCTTCAATAAGTTTATAAGTATTTTTAATTTTGTTAATCCCTACCACATTGTTGAGGGATAAGGAATGAGTTTGGTTAAAAGCTAGAATGGAGACACTACACTGCACTTCAGAGACAAGATTGGAAATACAATCAGAATCAGTTGAATCTAATGAACTGATTTAGAAGGCTGCCACCTTCCTGGAGAAGTCTAATTTCTCAGTTTTCTTCTCTCATTGATTTGACCTCCTAACCTAAAATAAAGTTAACTTTTATAGTCAGATGTTAACAAAGAGTGTCCCAGGAAAAACAAATGTGCCTCAAATTGGGATATAATTATTTTAGTAAAATAGACATTTTAATGAGTGAATGGATAATAACATCACAAATAGTAATGGCTCTTTTTTACTGAATACTTACTGTATACCAAGAACTATGTTAAGGATTATATATTATCTTATTTCATTTCATCCTGACAATAATCACTTGAGGTGGGTGTGGTATGATTATATTATAGGTAAAGAAATTGAACCTCAGTAAGGTAACATAATTTGCACAAAATTACACAAATATAAGCCATAAAACTAGACTTGAACTGTATTTTATCTGATTCTAGAGTACACACTCTCAACTGCCAGGAGAGTCAGTAAGACTTCTAGGGTTTCTAATGGAAAATCAGGGACTAACTTGGACAATGGATAAAATAAGAAAAGCCAGCCTTGAAATTGAATTAGTCAAATGCTCAAGGAGACTCAGGTTCAAATCCCAATGTGAACCTCTCTAGGTCATACAGAAAACCCAATGATTAAGGCTCAGAGAGGTAACAAATTCACAGTACAGTGTCTATCCTAAGTTTCAAAGGGCTTTCTTATTGAAAACTATGAAGTCTCAAATGCAGCTTATCTTCTATAATTAGAAAGAATTGAATTTCTGAGAGAGAAAGAAAGGGCAGTGAACACATAGACTAGAAATTTTTACAATATTCTATAAAATATTGCAAATGGTATGAAATTTGAAATTGCTCTCAGTTTTCCTTTTTATTTCACTCTCTCTCCCACCACAAACACCCCACCCTCCTCCATGAGAATATAAAGAGAAGAAGGTGTTATTTGATTTTTGTTTTGCTAAAAATCAACATATTTTTAATCATTTCCTAACAGTGAGACTATTACCTCAAACCAGATTGTATTAGTAAATCTTGTGTTCCTGAATTATCATTGTGGTCAGTTCTTAAAACTACCCATTCTTTCCAAAATACCCTGTGAGAAGTTAGGTAAAGCTGGGTGGGGAGGCGGAAATATCCAAGACCAGAGCAGAAAGATGGATTTGGAAAATTTAAGTAGCATATAAATGAGGTAAATTATAAATATTAGAAATTCACATGTTATAAACGAAAGGGGTTGATTAGTGCAATAATTGATATACATTTATCAAGGACCTGCTATGTCTCAGGTACTGTGCTAATTGTGGAAATATAAAAATGTTCTGTGAGCTGTAATGTCAGGATGGAAACTTGGACATTAGGCCTTTCAAAGTCCCTAAAAATATTTCCCCAATTATATCAATAAGAAACATGTGAGGAATAACTCCTACAGTATCACAAATAAATTCTTTTGACCTAAGCCTGCTTAGAGGTAATATGATTGATTTTTACGACTGCAAGCCATTTTGCCTTTGTATTGTTAACTAATGTGAAAAATCTCCTCATGTCATTTAAAGGCATTTTTCACAGCAGTCTGAATCCAATTCTAACTTACTCTTGTTTTTCCTGTGTTTGCTCAGCCCCCACCATTGAGTTTGAAGAAGCTGCATACCAGGTCAGGGAACCCGCGGGGCCGGATGCCATTGCTATGCTGAACGTCAAGGTGATCCGCAGAGGCGACCAGAACAGGACCTCCAAGATCCGCTGTAGCACACGGGATGGGTCTGCACAGTCTGGTGTGGATTATTACCCGAAGAGCAGAGTCTTGAAGTTCAGTCCCGGTAATGGAAAGCCAACCCCAGGCCATGGGTTTACTTAATACAGAGGCAGACATCTTACATTTGAAGAAAAGAATGAACAGAGAAGTAAAAGAGGAAAATAGTAGCTCCAGTAGCCTATAACATTTATTAAGTACACATATGAAATTACAGAAGTCTTTAAAATTTTTTAATTTGTAAAAATCATATGGAAATAGGGAAAAATAATTAGGTCCCTCACTTTAGATCTCACTGGGCATTTTGCCTTATTTAAAAGGATTTTTTTGTTAGCCTATGATTTGACTAAGTGATAGGAGAATTTGATTTAAAAAATATGTAGGGGAGTGGATGTAGCTCAAGTGGTTGAGTGCCTGCTTCCCATGTATGAGGTCCCGGGTTCGATCCCTGTACCTCCCCCTCCCAAAAAAACCAACTCTCATTGGGGAGCGAATGTAGCTCTGTGGTTGAGCACCTGCTTCCCATGTACAAGGTCCTGAGTTCAATCCCTGGTACCTCCTAAAAAAAAACAACTATATAGATATCTTTAGATAGATAGATAGATAGATAGATATGTATGTATAAAACATGGCTACCATCATTCAACAAACATTAGTACAATACACCATGCTGGAATATTATAAATGTAATTAATACCACTGAATTGTACACTTGAGAGTGGTTAAAATGGGAAACATTAAGTTATATATATATTACTATAATAAAAAAAAATTTTTTTTAAGTACCTTGCTGGGCCCATCAGGGGTTACTAAAATCAGAAAGGCACAATCCCTGTTCATAAATGGTTTAACATCTACTAGAAACAGGATACCCTGTTATGAGGTTTCCAAAAAAGGTTTATCCCAGAGAGAGCTGTGGAGACTGGAGCCAACTTTGTCAAGTTTGGAGACCTGACAAAGACAGAAAGATGAGATTCAGGTTACCAGTAGCTGTTTAACTGATGTATTAATTGGATGGGCGGGTGAGACAGAGAAGGGGTTGAATTATATGCTGGGTTTTTTTGTTTTGTTTTGTTTTCCAGAACTTTCAAGAGCACTGGGCTTGTATATATCCAGTCACCATTTGTGATGTAGCCAGAAATGGGCAACAGGGTTAGAAGGCCTTTTCAGAGATGTCTTGTGAAGCAGAGGGAGAGAACAGCTCCCTCAGAAACGAGTGGGGCTGAGAGAAGTGGAGGGGTGCTATGTATATCTCCCTCACCTCATTGGAACTTGAAAGGGCTCTCAGCCTCAGCCTCCGTGTGTCTGCTTGGTGTAAATGCCCTTCTCCCCATCTGCGTAAGGGCCTCTCTTTCAGGTTTCTTTACTTTTCCCTTTTCTGCTTAAGGATCTGGGGGAAAAGAAGCGTCCGAAAAGTATTCTAGCCCAGATCTCTGTGGGAGAGGAAGTAGAGAATCTGCAATGACTGCCAGTGATATCTGCTCCTTCAGAGACTGAGATTAGAGACAGGAAAGGGGGTTTCTAAGGCTTGAGCTCTCCACTTTCCAGGCTGTTCAACCTCCACCTCTTTGTGGAGACTGGCCTGGTAGGTTGCCTTCAAGTCACTGAGTCTCAGGAGGGAGCTTTGAAGGGTGTCTGTGGAGCTATACAGGAGCTCACTCATGAGGCAAAGGGGAAAAAAAAAATTAACCAGAAAAACTCGTAACCAGGGTGGAGTGTATTTTGGATCATATATTTTTATTACCACCAGCTAGAGTCAGGCAGGGGCCATTAATCCTCATATGGTATAAATCTGCAATACTGAGCCTCTGCCATAGGTGGAATTTGGTCTATAAAACAAGTTTTCCTCACTTGAGATGGGGTTTACATGATTAGCAGCCATTGCATTTATTGAAAACCACTAAAAGAAAAGGGTATATTTTAACATGAAGTCTCGGCAGTTCCAACCTGCACTCTCTTGAAGTGTGTCACTTAACGGGGATTTTTGCTTTCTTTCTGTCCTGTCCTTATGAAGGTGTGGATCATATCTTTTTCAAAATCGAGATCCTGTCGAATGAAGACCGGGAATGGCATGAATCTTTCTCCCTCGTCCTTGGCCCAGATGACCCAGTGGAAGCCGTTCTTGGGGATGTTACCACTGCCACAGTGACGATTCTAGACCAGGAGGCAGCTGGGAGTCTCATATTGCCAGCCCCACCCATCGTGAGTTGCTTGACCTACAAGATGCACTGCTTTTATGTCTAAGTGAATCGTAAATGAGAACTTGAGAGGAGTAGGACTTCCGATGCTGTACTTCTTTGTTCTTCTAACACAGTGGTTCTCAACCAAGGGCATCTTGCTTCCATCCCCCAGGACATGGCAATATCTGGAGACATTTTTGGTTGTTACAATTGGGAGGGCAGAGGAGGTAATGCTACTGGAAGCTGTGGGTAGAGGCAAGGGAAGCTGCTAAACATCCTACAATGCACAGGACAGCCACCCATAACAGGAAATTACATGGTCAAATATGTCAATAGTGCCAAGATTGAAAACCTCTGTTCTGATATAAGAGTAAGAACAAGCCAGCTAGATAACTTAGTCTGATAAAAGCTTATTTCTTTAGGGGCACCTAAAAGTGTAAGATAGTAATACTACCTCATAGCTAGCTGTTGTTCTACTTTCTCACCACACACGTAGAATTAGGTAGATGCAGAAAACTACTGCTTTTCCCAATCTGAGGATGAGTAGAATGAATGCACTAATATCACAATTAGGAGGCGAATACCTGGAGTTTACCAAGGGAAATTTGTAATCATAATGGAGCAGTCAGAAAAAGCCTTCTAACTCCCCTAACTAATCTCTTATTTTAGAAGAAAAGGTTCATTTCAAAATGTGTATCTTATTTGAACATGAAAGAAATCTGCTACCTTCATTTACTCTTACTTTGCCAAATATGCTACCGTATATCATTAACAACTTAATGCAACTTTAAACTAGCAACTGCCATTCCTGATATACCTTTGGTTATAGTGTTCAGGAAAATAAAATTATTTTTCACATGAGTGATAGGGCTTTGATTTAGGAATGAGATTAGTAGGATCTCAAAGCTTTTCTTGCAGGTAGAAAGAGGTTCTCCTCCACCTCTGAAGATAGTATCTTTTAGAAGTGCCACTTTTGGTGCCTTGTAAAAAATTTCTTCTGTGGTATTTTAAATAATCTCTAGAAGTTGAGAGATCTTACAGATCTTGGGGAAAGGAGCCTTAGTTCTCTGACCTTCCCAGTATCCAACCTGTTGCTATTTTGCAGGTCATCACACTTGCTGACTATGACCACGTGGAAGAGGTCACCAAGGAAGGAGCCAAGAAATCCCCTTCCCCTGGCTACCCTCTGGTCTGTGTCACCCCATGTGACCCTCACTTCCCCAAGTATGCCATCATGAAGGAGCGCTGCGGCGAGGCTGGCATCAACCAGACATCTGTGCATTTCAGCTGGGAGGTAGCTGCCCCCACAGACAGCAATGGGGCCCGGTCTCCCTTTGAGACCATCACCGACAACACACCTTTCACCAGCGTCAACCACATGGTAGGCCTGGGGGTGTCTGGGCCTGGTTGGGAGGGAGAGAACTAGTGTCTCTCTCTTTGTTACTCACACTCTATCAAATCCCTCAAGGTCCTTGCAGGGTATTTGGAGTAAAACAAACAAATAAGCAGGTACACACTATATTTTCATTCTTCTATAAAAGGAAAGGTAAGATGGTATAGTAAAAAGAGAGCTGAGCTAGCAGTCAGAAGCCCTGTTTACAAAGCCTAATTCTGCCTGTTTTTAACTATGTGAGGTTAAGGGGTTATTTAACCACTCTGAGTCTCAAATTCCCAGTCTGCAAATTAATATCTCTTACATTTAGCCACATGACAAGGTCACTAACAAATCATATATAAAGGCAATCTATAAATGGTAAAGTAAGTCATAGATTCCAGAGAGGTACAACTAAGTGATGACTATTCTTTTCACTTATCTTTAATTATTCAAAAAGTGCTACGCTATAAACTCCTTGAGGACACTGACCAAGGGTTCTACCACATTTGTGTATCCCAGTGTGGCTCATTGATGACGTATAGTAGAGACCCAGTTATTAAACCAAAGGAGGGTATCATTGTTGAATGCTCAGCCTTTTAAAAAAGCCCAGTAGGAGAATGTGTGGACACTGCCCTCAAAGACCGGCAGCTCTGCCACCATCAGAGAGCAATGAACAGTGATGGTTTTTCAAATCTTATGAAGCAGTCCACTAAAGTGACTCTACTCATCACAACAGTGAAGTTTCTTCTCTTCATAAAGAAAACAGAAAGGTATTGAGATTGAGGTCCAGCTCAGTCTCTTGCACTTGGCAATATTTGACTGAAAATAGTTCACTCAGTTTTGGAAACCAGAAATTTCTTTTAGGCTGCATTTCTCTAGGTTTCCCTACTTAACACATAGTTTCTTCCCACTCTAATAAGTGCCTCACTTGGATGGGATAACAGAGGAAAACTATTAGACATGGATGGGAGGCTCCCAATAAAGCAGGGCCACTCACCTCCACAGTCTTTGTCATAGCTTATTCAGAAAGGCCACAGATTGATTTTTTGCAACATAACCTAGACCAAATTTAAAACTTCTTCTATATTAACAAAAAATTTAAGTGCAAAAACTTAATGGCCTATTGTTTAATATGTATCTAACTCTCTGTTCAATAAAACCAGGAAACGGGTTTGGACTGATTTGAGCCAAATATGTTACATTCCTCACAGGTACCAAATTCAAGAGTTTATGTTTCAGTTTTCCTTCTTGCAATGGATCGGTGACTAATAGATACCCTTTACCCCAGTTTCTTTTGCTTTATCTTTATTTCTTCAATTATTTATTTAATACCATTGTGTTGTATGCATTTTCGTAAGATGCCTCAAATCCCTTCTGAGCTAAGTCCATGAATAAATAAATAAATAAAGCATTGGCAACTAATTAAAAAATTTTAATGGAAAAATCTTCTTTAATTTTTAATAGACTTCAATGAAAATTGTCTTCATGGATAGAATTTACAAGTTTATGTGATTGCTTTGTGGGAGGTCTATGGCTCACAGAGCTACTAATTAATTTTCTTTTTGAGAACTTCCCTATGTGTATACCCACATAACCTAAAGATTGCTGGTGACCTACATTGCCTCTGTGTAGAATGATATAATTAAGCATTCTTATGGCCTCTGTAAGTCTGGGAACCTGAAGGAATCTGTAGAAAGACCTTCAAATGCCAGCAGCTCTCAGCCCCCAAGACCCCAGCCTGTACATTATTGTAACTCTCCAGTGTAGGTCATCCTGGGGGGAGGGAATTAGCAGCAGGAGAGAAAGAGAAATAAGAACTGCTAGGAAAGAAGCATGTCTCCTCTGAAACCTGACACCATGCTGCCAGCAAATGTGATTTGGAAGCCCTCCTCTTGCTGTAAGGAAAGTACAGGGCTGCCACCAGATAAAGGCCAACCAGTCTAACTGGAAAGGCTGGAAAAGAATTGGGGAGTCCTCCTGCTGAATCTAGTATATAAAGAAAGCAATTCTGTCAATGTATGACAATATAGTTAATGGTAGCAAGTCATCTTCAGGCTCTTACTCTGCAACTGTCTACTTGCTCATTGTCTGTCTTACCCCCCTTTGGCTATAAGTACTCACTGCTCTTTTCTAGTGCCCACTACTGTGCATGACTCATGGAAGGAACTCAAAATTATGGATGGATGGATGGATGTTAGATGGATGGATGGATATTGGATGGATGGATGGATGGATGTTGGATGGTTAGACAGCCTTCACAGTTTACCTTGGACCAGAGCTTTTTGTGTCATATCACCCAGAAGATACAGTGTAAGGAGTTGTTTCAAAGGCATACTCATGTCTTAGGAGCTGTGTTCTTCCCGGTAGGTGCTGGATAGCATTTACTTCAGCCGGAGGTTCCATGTGCGCTGTGTGGCAAAGGCTGTGGACAAGGTGGGCCACGTGGGGACCCCCTTAAGGAGCAACATTGTTACCATCGGAACAGACAGTGCTATCTGCCATACTCCAGTGGTGGCTGGGACAGCAAGAGGCTTCCAGGCCCAGTCCTTCATTGCAACCTTGAAATACCTAGACGTCAAACACAAGGAGCATCCGAACAGGTCAGATAAGTGGCTTCTTCCACAATGAGAGGGTGGGATGAATCTCAGGCTATCCTTTCTTCATTTCTTGGTGGTACAGATCAATGAGTGATCCTCCTGCAAAATAAAAATGATGGTCATGACTACTGCAGAAAAAAGTTTAAATTCCTGAAAGGCCCCTCAAGATGTGGCCCCTTGCCTATCCTCCTAGCCTCATCTCCCTCACTTTGTCATTTTTACCTGCCAGTCCACCCACAGAGAATCATGTTTGACTTCTCAAAGACTTCAGATTCTTTACAGCCTGTAGGCCTGTACCCATTCTACTACCCCAGACTCTAACTCCTCTCTCGGCCCTGTCCCCATCCACTAGGTCCAGCTAAACCCTATCATCCTACAATACCTAGCTCATAGCATCTCATCCAGGAACTTTTTAGCATCTCCCCTAGTTTATCATGGCGTCTTCTTCTCTGAACTCCACTGACACCCATGTATGCCTCAGCCTATGCATTACCATCATTCATCCCTCTCCGTCCCGTAGTAGATGCTAAGGTCCTTGAGGGCAGGACCATGATTATTTATTTTGCATCCCCTGTGCCTGGTACAGTGCTTCTTGGTACCCAAATATGTAGTGAACAAATGCATAATAACACTTTGTAAACTATGAGTCACTATACAGATGCTAATTACTTTTTTTACTATGTTATCATGATTGTGATAGGAGATGGATTCTTTCATTTTTACAAAACAAAAAGAATTCAATTTATGTTATACACATTCCCTAAATGTCATAGTATTTATGTATGTGCCTTTATGAATAACTGAGTTCAGAGAAATGGGTTCATTCGCACAGAAAAAAAAACAGATTTGAATTTGGGGCCAGGAATATACAAATTCCTGACTTTTTCTAACAGGATAAAATTTATTTTTGTTAAAGAGCAATATCAGAAGTGCCCAGGGACCTATTGACCCTTCCTAGAAAAAGAGCCATCTTCTCCCATATTCTGAGTTTCTGATTTGTCTTCCAAATGTGGCTCATTAAATAAAGAGCAACTAAAGAGACAATGGCAATTAAATGCAATACATGATCCTAGACTGGATCTAATGATAGAAGAGAAAAGGCCCCAAAGGAAATTATAGGGATATGAAAAAATTGGTTTATAGACTAAAAGCTTTATATCAGCATTTAAGCTATTAAGCTTGACAACCGCACTTAAGGTCATTACATAAGTGACTATACTTGCTCTTAGGAAATGCACATAGAAGCCAAAGAGCATGATGTATACAACCTATTCTCAAATGTTTAGAAAAATGATAGACGGAAGCAGAGTGGGCATCACCATTCCAAAATCCTCAAGATTGAGGAATGAACAAACGTAAGGGGGGAACTAAAATAGATATTATTATTCTGGTAATGGAAGAACTTGCAACATTGATATAAAGGCAGTGGTAACCAGAGGTTCTCAGAGAAGGGAGAGGGAAGAATAGGTGTAACATGGGGCATTTTGGGGACATTGAAATTGTTCTGCATGATATTGAAATGACAGATGCAGGCCATTATACATTTTGTCAAAACCTGTAAAATTGTGCGGTGCAAAGTATAAACCATAATGTAAACTATAGACCATGGTTAGTAGTGATGCTTCAATATGTGTTCATCAGTTGTAACAAATGCACTACACTAATGAAAGATGCTGTTAGTTTGGGAAAAGTGTGGGAGGGGGAGGGGGTGGGATATATAGCAATCCCCCTATATTTTCAATGTAATATTTATATAATCTAAAGCTTCTTTAAAAATAAAAAATAAAAATAAAAATTGATAGATAAATAGACAGACAGACAGATGGAAAAATAGATAAATGGATGGATAGGTAGCTAGAACAATATAGCAAATGTGGCAAAATATTAAAATGGTGGACCTGGGTATCTGGTCAGGGGATATGTTGGTGTTTCCTGTATGGGTTTTGTACTATTTTTGCAACTGGCCTGTAAGTTCAAAATTATTTCAAAATAAAAACTTTAAGAAAAAAATATATGGTTCTTTACTCAGAGAGACAAGGTGTATAAACTCAATAAACATGCTGAAAATTTGAACTTATGCAATGAAAAACAATTAAGGCACATGAGTATGGTTCTGTTGTGTTGCAGTCCTAACCAATATTTATTAAGCCCATATTTTATTTAGAAGTAAATACTCCATGCTCTGGAGAAACAAAGAAGTGAAGGAAATGGTCCTTGTCCTCATGGTGGGGAGGCAAGATAAACAGTCTGTAAACATGCAAGAAATAATAGATGATATAAATAAGGAAAAGATTTCCTGTTTCAAAGCTACCTAGTGCTGAAGAATGTAGATCCAGGGAGGAAATGCTGCACACTGAGGCTAGTGAGGGCCTGATGTCTGGAGGAGTGGATGTTGGTAGAAAGGAGAAAGAAAGCAAAGTCAGTCCAGGAGAGACGAGATGAGTAGTGAGATACTGCTGGTGATTTCTAAGCTATTTGACCAGGTAGGGAAGTTGTCCTTAGAGTTTAAAAGCTCAATGAAATCTTTTTAGCGCAAACAAATACTAACAAAAAATATGAGTGTCTACCCTATCCATCTTCTACAGGCGTTCATTGTGACAGAGAAGGGGAGTAGCGCCTGAATCAGTCACTCAGCTTTAGCTCATGAGGAAACTAAGGTTTCATTTAAAGTAAAAGAAAGCTTTAATGTGTGGTGGTGATGGTAACTTTTCTCATATAGGAAAGAAAATCTGTGATTCTTGATTGCTATATAAGTCCAAAATCTGAAGAATCTCTTAGGGGATAAACAATCCAACACTCTCCTGTTCAGATAGAAATCTTGCATTGAAAGCTTCAGGAAAAAAAAGAATTTTGGTAAATTTATTGGTAAAAAAAACAAATTGGTTTATGAGAAAGAAATATACCATATTAAGTGTCTATTGCATGCAGTTAAATGCTTCTTTCTGCATCTTTTCCCTCTAGAATCCACATTTCGGTACAGATCCCACACCAGGATGGAATGCTGCCACTTATCTCCACCATGCCATTGCACAACTTGCATTTTCTATTATCTGAGTCTATTTACAGACATCAGCACGTCTGCTCCAACTTGGTCACTACCCAAGATCTGAGAGGCATCTCAGGTGAGGACTGAGTTCACAGCTGGTTTCCCACCCTAGCCCAGCTCAGGGGCTTTTAAGGAGATGGTGAAGTGAGAAGAAACTATGCTTTTTTTCATATTCTCTGGTCCTCAAAATCTCCATGATTAGTGGTTTTCCTTCTTAGCAGGCATCCAAACATAGGCAGCTTGAGACTTGATATGATGAAATGACTAGGAAAGAGCAAGGACTTTGAAATCAAGCTGACTTAGGTTGAAATTCTATCCCACTACCCATATACAACTTCGAATAAAAATAGCTTGACCTCTCTGAGCCACTGTTTTCTTGTCCCTAGCACGAGGCTAACAATTGCTACCAGTCACAGTAACGATTAACTGTGTTGATATTTGTAAAGCGCCTCCTTGGTTAATTTTAGAATTTTAGTTGCTTCCTCCCTCCAGTGAACATGTTTGGGTCTATGCTCTAACATCCCATCATAGCTGCATCTTTAAGAAACTAAAGTGCAGGATGAGTTCTCCAGAAGCAGGAGCTGAGATGGAGTTTAGGTTGCAGGGTGTTTATTAGAGATCAACACCAGTTAAAGCAGAGGTTCTTAACCTTTTTTGTTCCATGGACCCCTTTGCGAGTCAGATGAAAACCACAGAACCCTTACCAAGTCCAGACTAAACTGTATTATTTAATAAATATATCTCACCCACACCAACATGTCCTAAGAATAATGTTTTCTTGAATTTCAATTCCAGCTCACGGACCCCTCATTAAGAACCCCTGTGTTAAAGGGAAGGGTTTGGGCAGGAGCAGAAGTTGAACAGTGGTGCAGGCCCAACAAAGCCTCTGCCAACCCTGTGGGGAACTCTGGAGAGAGGCCTTCATACCTCACCTGGCTCGGTCACTGGACTACAACTGTCCCAGGAGGGCGTGCCCTCTGTCTGAGCAGCTCTCTACAGCTTAGGCAGACCCCAAAGGAGCTGAAGGAGGCAGTGCATCTCTGTGTTCGCCACAGAGCACATTTTACGTTACAAAGAATTCTATCCATTCCCATTTACCCTAGCAAGTGCACATTAAAGGCATGTTTCCTTCCTTCACAAATGATGAATCATCTAACAGTGTTTTTGAAGATAAAAGCATCCATAGGCTCTTTCATAGTCATTAAGCTTCACTTTTGGTAGTGATGGTCTTTATACAGTAGAAACTAGTTGGTAGTGATGGTCTTTATACAGTAGAAACTAGTTGAGTATAAATTATTTGTAAATCGCTGAGCTACATGTGCAAGTTTAATTGATCCACCTATGTAGGTAGTGAAAGGAACATACTCTGTTAAAGACTGAAACTTTGCACTTCTTCCTACTCAAAAGCAATTAAATTCAACACATGTTAATTGAGTAGACCAAGGGCTGGGAGCTGGTGTCAGACATTCTAAGAAATGCATTGACTCCTTCCAACTTCTATTGTTGCTTTTAGTACTACAGCAATTTTAACCCTAATATTCCAAAATTGTGTCTGTATTCAGCTCTCCACTGCATAAAGGTCTTCAATTTAGAGCAGTTCACTTGCCTGGCAGCATTTGATCCAATAATTTTTTTTGTCTATAGCAGGTGAGGTTTAATCAAGCATCATTAATGAGCCATTTACTTATTAATACAAAATTAAGACTTTTCTCTAAGAGTTCAGAAAGCATAGGAAGGAAGGTAGTCAGATGTTTGTTAGCTTTTAATAAAAACTCCTTTTTAAAAATCAAAATAATTTAATAATTTAAAAATAAAAATAATTTATCAATAAATTATCCACATAGGAAATTCATTTCTTAGAGGACTGATTGTGAAGCATAGAACCAGACTTGCGGGTGTGACCGGCAAAGCTTCTGTATATTTCCTTTTCTAAGGTACATGAAGCCACGAGTTCTGACGTCTTCGATGATGGCACCATTTGTTCACCTTTTCTTCCTGGGTCCCTGCAGCCTTCTAGAGCAATCTGTGAACCCAGTCATTCCATTTGACATGTGGTAACAGGCAATGAACAAACTTGCCTCACATTCTCACAGTGCCTGGGGAGCCCTGAGTTGCTCTATTAATAGAGTCCCAGATGGAGGGAAAGCTCTTTCAATGTGAAAAGGATGTGTCCCTTCCCAGCCCAGCTTCTTGGTGAGGGGGAAGTCAGCAAGCTATTAACGATTCCTTGTTCCTTCCCTCCCCACAGAGGCAGGGTTCCTGGATGACATGGTCTATGACAACACCGCCCTGGGTCCTGGCTATGACCGCCCCTTCCAGTTTGACTCCAGCGTGCGGGAGCCAAAGACAATCCAACTCTACAAACACCTGAACCTGAAGAGCTGTGTCTGGACTTTTGATGCATATTATGACATGACGGAGTTAATTGATGTCTGTGGGGGCTCTGTAACTGCCGACTTCCAGGTGGGTACTCCAAGGGCATTTCTGAGGACTGCATGCCCTGGGCTGCAGTGCTTAACATTGTTTGTTTCTGATGCACTTCATTTAGCACTTTGCATCCAGTGGCCCCCAAAACTGGGCCACCCAACTAAGTGAGTCTTCTATAAGTGGCTCAAGTGAGACCTTGGCAGTATCATGGCTAAAGAGAGCCCCAGAAATCCTCTCGATCAAGTTAATGTGGGAGGAGACTATAGTGTGGCACAGCTATTTATTTAAAAGTCATAATATTTACTTCTCTGGGTATATATAATTTTCTGTTGGGTATACTTTGAAAAGCCGAAAATAAGATTTACATTTGATGGTAGGGTTCTTTGGTAGGGTTCTTACTACTACATAGATGGATTCTCTTTCCCAGCTGGGGAAATGAAGATGAAAAGAGCACTGTCATCCACAGCATTATGGAGAGAGAATTGTTTAAGATACTTCAAGGGTTTGAAATTTGCCACCTTTGTAAAAAGAGACACTTCTTTTATAGTCATTAAACAGTGACAATAGGAAATTTTATAGCAAGAAGCCAGAGTCATAGAAGGGCAGTTGTACAAAGGGCCAGTGAGACTAGGCTAATTTGTCCTCATGGGAAAATGAATTCTAAAGCAAGTTCTACCCAATTTTGAGCAGTTACTTCAATGAGAGAAAATTTGTTTGAGATTTGTTCTTCATTTCAAACCAGGTTTAAACACACTGGGGGAAGGAAGTTGTAGTAGGGCTTAGAATAATCATTCTGGAAAAAAAATCTTTGATAAAAATTTGTTTTGTTTTGTCTGGGATGCCTCTCATTTTGTATACACTACTGCCCTCTACTGAATAGGGTTGGTTTCTGTCTTTGCAGTTGCATAACTTACCATCACTTTTGCAAGTAATTTGTTCCTCCCCTGCCCCTTCAAAAATCAGTATTCTCTGTGATTTTGCTTCAACTACATTTTTGGATATTTTTATTCAGAATATATTTTAAACTATCAAGAAGAAGCATTTCTTATTTTGATTGTGTGTTTCCCACTTCTTAAACCAACACCAAAAAGAATATATACAGAAGTACTTCATTGTCTGTTTCTTCTAAAATAGTTGAAACAGTTACTGTATGGTAGAAAGTATATAGAACTTATCCAAGCCCTAGTTCAAAGCTTTCTGTATAAAATATTAGCAGACTTGGATGAGACTGAACCTCTCTGAACCTCATCTGAAATTGTGACTAATAATCGCAAATTAGCATATGGGAAAGTCTGATATGCACATATTAGGTATGCAGTATTTGTCATTATCATTGTTTTAAGGATTAATAAGTGATATCATGAGGGTAAAAGGAGAATAAATAAAAACAGAGGAGGGAAAATTAATTTTGCAAATGAACTAAAGAATTGAGATTCTAATATCAACAATTGTAAAAGTAGGACAAGTATATTTAGCAAAATCTGTGGATTAAAGGGAAAGAACATGGTGTGAGGTTTGGATAAAATCATGGAAATTTTCTAAAGAGAACAGTATAGGCCATTGCAAAAAGGAATCTTGAGACTCCACCCAGATCTAGATGGCCACATAAGACATGTCAGGGCTCTGTCTACCCCTAGATGCTTTGAAAAAACAGCAAGAACTGGCAGAAACAACTTTCTCGAAGGTCCAAGGAACAGTTAAAGGATTGCGGTAACAGGGTGAGTGCCAAATCAAGAAAAAGGCTACTTAAATACGTGATAGGCTTTCCCACACTCCACTGGCTCAGTGCAGAGCTAGCCCACACTCCCAGTGTGGATCCCTAGTCCCAGTGCTAGAGGGAGCAGAGAACTCTTGTGCATATACTGGGAGCATGTATGTCTGGCCCAGTCTCTCTGGTGGTGCCCTGTGAAACTCACTGACCCAGAACTTGCCCTATGTGTAGAAGAGAGCTCACAGAGCTTTCTTACAGAATACTGTGTGAGAGCAGTCAAGTCATGCTGCCTGGAGCAAGGGATTGCTGACTTTAGGACATGCAGTGCAGTGCCTGGGACTGTGGGGAAACTGATTCCTAGGGAAGAGGTGATATTCAGATCTGTGTAAATGGAGGAATTCCTAGTACCACACATACACATGCCCAAGAGAAGATGTGTGAACATGAAGAATCAGAAAGACCCCCATGGCTTGACCTAGTGTTATTCTCTAAACTCATTACATGGATAAGCTGTAAAGGAGAGCACTCCTACAGGTCAATCTGCAAAAACTGGGAAAGGTGTTTTCTTTTGTTGTTGTTAGTGCCTGGCAATGAAGGAAAGCTCTGTTATAATATTAGCTGAATACAAGCTTAAGGGACACATGCCTCAGAGTATAAATTGTACCAATAACATTAAAATACCAAAATGTCCAAGTTTCAACAAAAGGTCACAGAGCAGACAAAGGACCAGGAAGTGACAATCCAGGAAAAGGGGAAAATTAAAGCATTAGAAATCATCCATAAGGATAACAAGGCCTTGGACATCCCAGGGAAAGATTTTTTTAATTGGTCCTAAATATGTTCAAGGAGCTAAGGGAAAACATAGACAAAGTAAAGGAAATCATGAAAATGATAGGTGAACATAAAGAGGATATCAATAGAGAGATGGAAATTATGAAAAAGAGCCAAACAGAGATGAAGACAACAGTAACAGAAATTTAAAATTCCCTAGAGGGGTTCACCAGCAAATTGAACTGGCAAAAAAAAGAGTCAATGAACTTGAATACAAGACAATTGGAATCTTTCAGTGTGAGAAGCAGACAGAAGAAAGAATGAAGAAAAGTGAGCAGAAACTGAGGAACCTGTGGGACGCCATTAAGCATACCAATGTAAGGAATTGTGGGAATCTCAAAGGATAAGAAAGAGAGAAAGGGGAAGAAAAACGATCATTGAAAATTTCCCAAATTTAATGAGAGACATGAATATATACATCCAAGATGCTCAACAAACTCCAAACAGAATAAATCCAAATAGACCCACACAGTGCCATATTATAATCAAACTTTTGAATGCCAAACTAAAAGAGAGAATTCTGAAAGCTAAAAGAGAGAAGCAATGTGCCACATTAATTAAATGCCATTTTTTTTATTGGAAACCAGAGAGGCAAGAAGGCAATGGGATGGCATATTTTAAATGCTGAAAGCAAAAAATTGCCAGAATTTTATATCCGACAAAGCTGTCTTCCAGAGCATAACCTTGATGAGGCCTTGATTTGGACAGTTTCCCAGCCTCAAAACTGTGAGCAGATAAATTCCCATTGTTTAAGTCAGAAAAAAAAAACAAAAAAACGAGGGAGGAATTAATTTATTCCCAGATAACAAAAGCTGAGGAAGTTGTCACCACTAAACCAGCCCTATGGAGATGCTTTAGAGAGTTCTACATTAAATTTTGTAGATTTAAATATTGTGAAGAAATAAATACAGTACCTCTGGTGAGGGTAATGACATGGGTAACTATAAATGCCAGTACAATTGTATTTGTAACTCCACTTTTAACTTCCTACAAGAGCTAAAAGACAAGTGCATTAAATGAAATGAGAAATCAGTGGTTTGGGACTCATAGTATATAAACATATAATTTGTGACAAGAACTACATAAAAATGGGGCACAGAAGGGTAGGAACATAGTTTGTGCATACTATGGAAGTTAAGTTGGCACCAAAGGAAATGAGAGTATTACAGATTTAGAATGTTAAAGTCTAGAAAATACTAGAAAATATGTAAACTCATAGATACAAATTAGAATACAGGTTGCCAAGGGCTGATGCTAGAGGGTGCCTAATGGGTATAGGGTTTCTATTTGGCAAGATAGAAAAGTTTAAGTAATGGAAGGTAGTGAGAGTACCCCCAATATTGTGAATGTGATGAATCCTATCAAATGGCATGTCTGGGAGTTGTTGAGATGGAAAAGTTTGTGTTGTACATATGTTCCCAAATGTGAGGGAGTGAAGGTAGGGCAACTAAAGAGACAATGACAATTGTGATGGTTAAGTTCGCGTGTCAACTTGGCCGGGTTATGGTGTCAAGCAAACACTGACCTGTTTGTTATTGTGAGGGTATTTTGTGGATTTAAATCATTAGTCAATTGATTGCATCTATGGCTTATATGGCTGATTACATCTACAATCAACTGAGGAGCTGATTAAATATTAAAACTTTTATTTTGTTCTGTTTTCATTCTGTTTTTTGTTCATTGCATAATAAAGTAAAAATTATGAAACCAAATAACTATCAGTAACAGGAACCTTCTCAGAGGTGTTCTTTTGGATCATGATGTGCTGTCAATTCAAAATTATTTTACTGAAGCATTATATGGGAAAGCAAATTTACAAGTATATATAGGTCTGAGCTGTCTGATGGTAAGCTTGCTAGACAAAACCCACAGCCTTTACTCCTAGAGCAGGAGATGTGAATATTCACTAAAACATCCCAAATCAGGCACACATTAATCCCAAGCTCTTTTGCAATACACTGGTAAGTACAATCAGCTGAGGAGAATATGAATGCGATGGTAGATCCCAGATCTGCTAGGTTGATCAGTTGGGAATAATTGTTATACTTGAAATTTTCAATGAAGGGTTCTTGCAATTGAATTTGACTGCTCATTCTCACTCAATAGTTTTTTTTTTTTTTCCAAGTGTCACCGCCTCAGAAAAGCTTCCCAGATCATCCTATCTAAAGAATCATCCTGGTCACTTTCCATCCCTTTTATTTATTTATTTTTTAATTTATGTATCTCCCTTACTAGTCTGTAAATTCCATAAGGGCAATTTTTTGTTTGTTTGTTTTTCCCGCTACTGAGGTCCTAGTTCCCAGAATGGTGCCTAGCAAAATCATAATCACTTGATTAACAATTATTGAATGAGTGAGTGACTAAATGAGTGAGTGAAATTGAACCAAAATGTGGTGATTCTATGCCTTCTCAACCCAGGTAAGAATTAACCCTCCCTGTGTGCATATCATTTGCTTGGCAGGTGAGGGACTCTGCCCAGTCGTTCCTGACGGTGCATGTGCCTCTCTATGTGTCCTACATCTACGTTACAGCCCCCAGGGGCTGGGCCTCCTTGGAGCACCACACTGAGATGGAGTTTTCCTTCTTCTATGACACTGTTCTCTGGAGAACAGGTATACCCACTGACTCAACTATTCCTACCTTACACTCAAGCAAAATTTAAAAAAGAAAAAAAAAATAGAGAGATTTTAACAGTTACGGCATTCCTCATCCTGTTGTCCCATATACACAGTCAAAGGAGGGCTGCTTATGTCTGGAGAGTGCACGGATGTGGGGTTTCTGAAAATCAATGCTCTCCAGACATGCTGATCCTGGAAGGCCCTTGGGGATAGAGGATTCAGCCCAGATAGCTAGGGGGTCAGAGGAGAGGGTGGCAAGTGACCGATGGGTCCTTTACTGCCCAATAGCAATCAGAAGAGGGTTCTTTTGTAATATAATCTTGTTCATTTTCTGCCAGTTAAAAATTGTGAGTCATGTTTTTAAGAAGCAAAAGGATCTCTAAAGGAGATGCATGGAAATGGAAAAATACATCATGCAATCTGGCCCACTTTATTCATTTGACATCACATTCTTAAAAGTAGGAATTTTAACCCTCAGGACTTCAAGGTCTGCAACACTGAATTTTAAAAATGGTCTTCATCCCCATTACTGCCCTGTTTGAGAGGAGCCCTCTAGGTGCTGAGTCGGTGGCAGCCCCTCACCCAGAATCTTTCACCTCTGACTTCCCACGCAGTATCTCCCTATGCCCCACAGACTCCCACTGCTTCACATAAATGTCCCCTAAAATATCCCTGATTTTCTATGCCTTTCATTCCAATGGGCCTGAGTGGTATTTTTTTTTATTTTCTGTTTTTCTTTTCTTCCATTGTCAGTGTCCTGTACGTCAAACATTGTCCCAAACCTATTTCCCCTAATTTCTATTTCTCTGAGAAGTAGGCAGAGATAGGTAAAAGCTACAGTTTTCTTTAGGCATGGCCTCACTTCTGGTAATGGAAAGTACAGTCCTTTCTTCTGTTAAATGCTTTAAGTTCACATCATTTATTTGCTTTATATTTCCCACAGGAAAATAACTTCAGAAGGTTTTGTCACTTCTGGGTCAGATAATTCCTTGTGCTCTATTTTTAACTTTATTTTTCCCTTCCTCTGGTTTCTCTTTAGTTTTCCATCATTCTGAACTCATTGGGGATCATGACTGCAATTCCCTTATTAAAGCCACAGCTTCAGCACTGAATTATATATTTGAATGTAGTTAAAAATGGTAATGTTAGGTTGTATATATGGTAGTAGAATAAAATTTTTTTTAAAAATCCATGGAACTGCACAACACAAACAGTTGTGTTAGTTTTCCTAAGTTAAACCATGTACTATAGTTAATAGCACAATTATTAAAATGTGTGTTCATCAATTGTAACTAATGTTCCACACCAATGCAAGGTGTTAATTGGGTGGTTACTATCAAGTCCAACCATTACCACATATTTACATTTGACCTTATTAAACAGTCTATATACATCCAGCATTGTCTGCCCCTTGATGGTAACACATTGTAATGAATGTAACAAACACTATTGATTTATGGATGTGATAGTGGGTGAAACGAGTAGTCTAGGAAGATTATTGTTAGTTGGAGGACGGGTGGAAGATAATATTGGGAATATATAACAATGATTTTGGCAAGATTGTGGACAAAGATTGTGGTTAATATTATAAATACAGGTATGTTTTTCTACTACAGGGTGTTAAGAATGTGGTGATACATGGAAAAAATACAACTATTGTAATTTATGGACTGTAGTTAACAACAACATTGCAATGTTTTTGTAGTAAAAGCAAAGTTGGTACTATATTAATGCTAAAGGTCAAAAAAAAAGAATATGGGGTTTGGTCATTTTTCATTAATAAGGAGACCTTGACTATGTCATTTAACTAATCTGTGTTCATCTGTGTATCTTTTTGAACACTAGAGGAACAACTCAGTTAGTAGTTGGAATTCGATGAGATAAAAGTGCCTGGAAAGAACTTTAAGAATAATGTTTCAATAACTTGTTGAGCTGCCTTTTTCTGTTATTTTATTTTTTTGAATTTGAAATAAAGTTATTAAAATTTTTAAAAATAATAATACAGTGGTATATGAGAATCCTGTATTTTAGGCATGATTGTTCTGTAAACTCACAACTTCTCTAATAAAAAAATTTTAAAATCATAGTAATAATAAATGCAAAAAAAAAAAAAAGCCATAGCTTACTCATATCATGCCACAT
>JAQZBX010026745.1:0-28760 GCA_029593785.1 Cabassous unicinctus
CAGAAACTTAATTATGAGTCTTCTCAGAGTGAATTTTGAAGTCTCATACTGCAATCAGAAGATCTGATGGCCTCTTCTGTGGATACCAGTTAGCATCTTTCCATTGTCTTAGCTGTCATTACTCAATGGGCCTATGAAAAAATAGTGGGTATGGTGGAAGGGAAGGAGGTTATGCTTGGGCTCAGAAAAATAGTCTTCCACTCATGGTTTTACTTTCCTAGGCTGCTTAAGCAAATACCATTCAATTTGTCATCTTAAACAATGGTAATTTATTGGCTTACAGTTTTGAAGCTAAAAGAAATGCAAATCAAGGCATCATCAGGGAAATGCTTTCTCCCTGAAAACTTCAGTATTCTGGAGATGGAACCTGGGAATTCTTGGTCCTTACCTTGAAACATGGCAAGGCACATGGTGGTGTCTCCTGGCCTCTCCCTTCTCTTCTGGGTTCCATTGTTGTTCAACTTCTTGCTTTCTGTGCTTTTTTTCTCTCATTATGCTGAATTTCACTCTGCTTATAAAAGATTCCAATAAGAGGATTAAGACCCATCTTGATTGAGGTTGGCCACACATTTACTGAAGTGACCTCATCCAAAGGTCCTACTTAAGATGGGTTCACAGCCACAGGAATGGATTAATTTGAGGAACATATTTTTCTGGAGTATATACATATTTAAACCACCATACTTACCAAGGTTAACATAGCTAAATCCAATGTCAAGTGCCTAATATGTCAACAGAAGGGAACAATTCTGATTCTTTCATATGGCACCATTAGCTAGGGTTATCAGACAGCAATCTGGTTGATTAATTTGGACAACTTGTAAAATGGATGGGACAGCATTTTATTCTTACTGGAGTATACAATTATTCTTGGTATGGGTTTGGCTGAACTGCATTCAAAGCTAATGTCAAAATTACCATCCATGGACATACAGAATGCTTTATCCATCTTCATGATATTTCACACAGTGTTGCTTCTAATGAAGGAACTCACTTAACAGCAAATAGAGCCAGGCTGATGGAATTGCTGGTCTTACCATGCTCCCATCATCTTGAAGAAGCTGGATTGATAGAAAAGTAGAATGACCTTTGAAGACTCAATTATGGCATCTTCTGCATGGTAATAGCTACCATGGCTGGGACATTGTTTTCCAGGATACTGTATATGCTTTAAATCCACTTCAAGCATATTATGGTATTTATTCCATATCTAGAATTCATGGGTCCATGAGTCAAGAAGAATAAATGGGGGTGATATCACTTGTTATTACCTGTAATGATCCACTAACAAAATTTAATTCCCTGTCCCATGCCTTTATGCTCTGTGGGTCTGGTGGTCTTAGTTCCAAAAGTAGAGATGCTTCCACCAGGAGATGAAGCAGCATTTTCATGAACTGGAAGTTAAGACTGGCAACCGGCCTCTTTTGGCTTATCATTTCTCTAAATAAAATGGCAAATAATGGAGTTACTATACTGGCTGTAGTGATTGATTCTGTTTACCATGGGATAATCAGACTATTACTAAACAAAGGATGTAAAGAAGAGTATGTCTGGAATAAAGGAAATCCCTTATTTTGGCCCCTAATGCTACCTTGACCTGTGATTAAAGATAATGGAAAACTAAAATGATTTAATTCATGCAATACTACTAATGGCCCATTGTTCTTCAAGAACAAAGGTTTGGGTCACTCCACCAGGTAAATAACAAGGACCTTCTGAGGAACTTGCTGAGGATAAAAGAAATATGGAATGGGTACAACCACATGACCAATTGAAGAAATGAAAACTTTAATTGCTATGAATATTCTAACTTATTTTTTTATAAATATGTGTATACAAAATACTGTTCTATTTTTCCCTTTCTCATCTCTTTATAATATAACATAAGTTGCATTAAATTTACCTCATATTAAGTTGCTTCCTATCAAAGAAAAGTGTGAACATTATCCAAGGATTTGTATATTCTCCTTGGGAAAGGAATAGGGCATTTTCCATTGCATGAAGTATAGTTGTATCATGTTAAATGGAACTATAACTTAAGGATTTTCTTTAATTGAGGATTCACTATGGGCTAAAGAAAGATATGTGGGTGCGAAGTTGACAAAAGGAACACTGTGATGGTTAATTTTATGTGTCAAGTTGGTTTTCTAGTTTGGTCAAATGTATGCTTATATATTCTTAGAAAGGTATTTTTAGATGAAATTAGTTTCTAGAATTAATTGACTTGAAGGCAATTATTATGGTGAGGAGGCCTCCTGCAATGTGTTGAAAACCTTAGAGCAAAAATTTGTATTCCAGGAGAAATTCTGCCTCAGTTTACATACCTCTATTCATCTCTGAATTTCTAGCCAGATTTCCTCCTCTACAGATTTCTGACTCAATATTTCAGCATCACCTCTTACAGCAATTTCCAGCCTGCTACCTGCCCTATGGAATTCAGACATACCAACACCCACAATTTCTTAATATGTATGTGTATATCCTGTTGGTTCTGTTTCTCTAGAGAATACATGGGCCACCTGTAGGACTCTCTCTCCGTTCCACACTACACAACAGAACCAAATACTCTTGTGTATGGCATCAGATTTCATTCAGGTTGAATTTTCTCTTTTGTTGCTCAGAAATAAAGATGAGCTGCAGATCTAACACAGTTTCCATAGTAAGCTCCTGAAAACGTATGTGGACACAGAGAATTTTGAAGTGATTTGAAAGAAATGGCATTCAATGTCACTAAGAACATCTGAATTCTTTTCCTTGGAGACCCATGCCCTGCTTACCATTTAAAGATCACATCACCACTCTCTAACTCAATTCATAATGAATGGATTGGGCATGAGTTTGTAGCTGATCACATAGTTGTTATAAGCAGGGTGACCACATGCCATGGTTTGACAGTCTGTTAGTTTTAGTTTACAAGATGTCTCATCTAAACCCATCTTCATTCAGTTCTAACCTCATTGTCTCCCCACAGGTTCTGGAATATACCCAGATCTCTTTGTCCTTGGACCTTTGTGCATGCTATTTGTGCCTAACTTCCACCTACATACACACCTGTCACTGCTGGGTGCTGTTCATTCTTGAAGGCTCAGCTTCCTGTCAAACCCTCAGAGAGGTTTCCTTGGCCCCTATGTAGATGTATTCTGCACTCTTAATATTGTATCAGCCCCTTATTTCCTTAAAAGCCCAACTCTAGAAACTTTTTTTATAGAGTTATTGACTGAATGTTTTTTCCATTTCCTTCAAGTATAATGGCAATTATAAGGTTTTAGGTATTTAATGTGTAAAGATATAATTTCTAGCAAGGTAGTGGAGTGGATTATAGGAGTAACATTGGTATCAATTCAAATGAGATTGCTATAGATTTAGAATGTTGCATTTAAGCACATTAGTAACCACAAAGAAACTACATGAAAATAAAACAGAAGGAAATGAAAAGACTCAAAATTCTACAATACAAAAAAAAAAAAGTAGGTATGAAAATGGACCTTAATAACATCATTGGCAAGCAAAACAGTTGTAAAACAACATACAAATAACAAAAATGGCAGCAGAAATTTTTGCACTAGAAATTACATTAAATGGGAATGGACTAAACTCTCCATCTAAAGGCAGAGATTGGACAATGGTTAGAAATATATCCTGGGGGGATTGTGGGAAGATGGCTTTGCACTAACAGGCAGAGTTCAATACTTTCACAAAAAAAGGAGAAAGAGCCAAAAAAGTTTCTGAGGGACCTGCATTGGGGGTCAGTGGGCCAGGACAGTGCTAAACAACTCCCAGGAGGGTGAGGGACAGAGAGATGAAGACTCCAAAACAACAAACACGAGTGACCAAGTGTCCATGGTTGCCAGGAAGGGCCCTCCACCCCCACCCCCACCCCCAAGATATTTAAGCTGGAATAAAAATTGTGTCTCACTGCATCTGACTGAGAGGGGAACAGACATTTTCCTCCCTGTCAGCTGTTTCAGGTGAAAAGGGAAGTGGAGTGGGAGGTTGGGGTGGGGGGACTTTGCTTTAGTGAATTTGGCCAGCAGAGCACACTCTGATTTTCCACTGTGGAGGTTCAACACAGAAATAAAGGAAAGCCCACACCGAAACACCTCTGTGGAAAGGTGCGCAGATGAGCGCGATCTGTTGGAAATTGCATGGGCAAAAGCTGTTTTCAGTTCTATATCCTAACTCCTGAGAGAAAATCTAAACCCCATTGAGTCCCAGGCCAAATTTGATAACTTAAGCTAGGCAATTATGAAGACATAGAATAATATCAATGAAGAGCTGTGAAAAAAGACAATAGGCAAAAGAGAGAAATTGGACATCAGAGTAAATTCACCAACATATTCAGATGTCTAGACATCAGCAAAAATTACAAGCCATATTAGGAAACAGGAAGAGATGGCCCAGCCAAAGGAACAAACCAAATATCCTGAAGATATACAGGATTTAAGACTGTATATCTTAAGGATATAAGGACAGCTCTCCTAAATCAATTCCAATAATTTAAGGAAAATATGACTAAAGAAGTAAGGATATTAAGAAGACACTGGGTAAGCAAATACAATTTGAAAGCTTACAAAGAAGAGTAACAGATCTTAAGGGAATGAAAGACAAGATGGATGATATTAAAAATACATTAGAGGCACATAAGAGAATATTTAACCTGCCTGAAGATATGATGAGTGATTTTGAAACATAACATTGGAACTGGAAAAAACAGGAGAACAGAAAGAGACTAGAATGGAAAAAATGGAACAGGGTCTCAGTGAACTGAATGACAGTACGAAATACGCACACATTTGCACAATTGGTGTCCCTGAAGGAAAAGAGCATGGAAAAGGAGCAGAAGAATATTTGAGGAAATAATGACTGAAAATTTTCCAACCCTTATGAAAGAGATAAAGGACAATGCACCCCAAACAGAATAAATCTGAATAGACCTACCAGGAGACACTTACTATTCAAAAAGACAAATATCAGAGATAAAGAGAGGATTCTGAAAGCAGTAAGATAAAAGCAAAACATCACATTCAAGGGAAACTGAATAAGATTAACTGCTGACCTCTCATCAGAAACCATGGAGGCAAAAAGAAAGTAACATTATGTATTTAAGGTACTAAAAGAGAAATACTGCCAGTCAAGAATTCTGAAACTGCCTTTCAAAAATGAGGATCAGTTCAAAGTCTTCACAGACAAACAAAAACTGATAGACTATGTGACCAAAAGACCAAAATTACAAGAGATACTAAAAGGAGTGCTACATGCTAAAAGGAAAAAAAGTGGTGAGATATTTGGAGAAAAGTTTAGAAATGAAGATTATTTGGAAGGGTAAACTAAAAGATAAGAAGACAGACAACAGAATTAAATGACAACAGAGTGCTGAAGGACAAAACGGATGAAGTAAGTAATGCTTTTGCAGTAATAATATTGAATGTTAATGGATTGAACACCTCAATCAAAAGATACAGACTGATAGAATGGATTAAAAAAATGAGCCATCTATATGTTGTCTACAAGAGTCCCATCTCAGATGTAAGAACACAATTGATTTAAAAGTACAAGGTTGGAAAAAAAGTATTCTATGCAAAAAGTAACCAAAAAAGAGCTGGAGTAGTGATACTAATATCGAACAAAATGGATTTCAAGTGCAAAATTGTTATAAGGCATGAAGAAATTCATTACATATTAATAAAAGTTGCAATTCACCAAGAAGAAATAACTATACTAAATATTTGCACACCTAACCTAAGTTCCCTAAGATACATGAGGCACACACTGGTAAAACTGAAGGGAGAAATAGATGTCTCTAAAATAATAGTTGAAGACTTCAGGACACCACTTTCAGTATTGGATGAAACCTCTGGATATAGGATAAATAAGCAAACAGAGAACTTAAATAGTATGATAAATGAAATAGACCTAACAGACATCTATAGAGCACTGCACCCCAAAACAGCAGGATATACTTACATTTCATGTGCTCATTGATCCTTCTCCAAGATAGACCATATGTTGGGTCACAAGATAAGTCTCAGAAAGCTTAAAAAGATTGAAATCATACAAAACACTTTCTTTGATGACAACAGAATAAAGCTGGAAATCAATAATAGACAGAAAAATGGAAAATTCACAAATATATGGAGATCGAATACATACTCTTAAATAATCAGTGGGTGAAGAAGAAATTGCAAGAGAATTCAGCAAATATCTTGAGATGAATGAAAATGATAACACAACAACATACCAAAACCTATAGGACACTGCAAATGCAGTGTTGAAAGGAAATTTTATAGACCTCAATGCTTACATCAAAAAAGAAGAAATAGCTAAATATGAAGATCTAACTACACACTGGGAGGAACAAGAAAAAGAATAACAAACTAATCCCAAATCAAGCTGAAGGAAAGAAATAGTAAATACTCAAGGAGAAATAAATGAAATTAAGAACACCACCTCCAACAAAAATAGAGAGAATCAACAAAACCAAAAGTTGGTTGTTTGAGATCAACAAAATCGACAAACCCTTAGCTACACTGAAAAAGAAAAAAAGAGAGAGGATGCAAATAAATAAAATCAGAAATGACAGAGGGGGGTTGCATTACCACTTACCCCACACAAATAAGAGAGAACATAAGAGAATATTATGAACAGCAGTGTGCCAAACAAATTCCTAGACACACACAAAGCACCTAACCGATCCTAGATGGAATAGAAGACCTCAACAAAATAATCAAAAGTGAAGAGATTGAAACAATCATCAAAAACCTTCCAAAGATGAAAAGCCCAGGGCCAGATGGCTTCACAGATTGATTTTACCAATAACTGAAAGACTAATACCAATCATGTTCAAGGTATTCCAAAAAACGGAACAAGAATGCTACCAAACTCATGCTATGAAGCCAACACCACCCTAATACCAAAACCAGATAAAGATACTACGAAAATAAAATTACAGACCAATATCTCTAAAGAATATAGGTGAAAAATCCTCAACAAAATACTTGCAAACAGAATCCAAAAACACATTAAAAGAATCATACACCACGATCAAGTAGGTTTTAGCCCAGGTATGCAAGTTTGCATCAATTAGAGTAATAAACCACATTGATAAACTGAAGATGAAAAATCATAAGAGCCTGTCAATTAATGCAGAAAAGGCATCTGACAAAACACAGCACCCTTTCTTGATTAAAAACATTCCCAAAGATAGCAAGATAGCAATAGAAGGAAGCTTTCTCAATATGGTAAAGTGCATATATGAAAATCCTACAGCTAGCATAGAACTAAATGGTGAAAGACTGAAAGCTTTCCTCCTGAGATAAGGAACAAAACTGATGCCCAGTGTCACTATTGTTATTCAATATTGTACTAGAAGTTCTAGCTAGAACAATTAAGCTAGATAAAGCAATAAGCACCAAATAGGAAAGGAAGAAGTAAAATATCCATTGTTACTGATATGTTTCTATATCTATAACTTCCTGAAAAAATCCACAAGAAAAGCTACTAGAACTATATAGACGAATTCAGCAAGTGGTGGGACACAGGGTTAATATGCAAACATCAATAGCCTTTTTATAGACTACAAGTGTGCAATCTGAGGAGAAAATCAGAAAAGAAATTACATTTATAATAACAACTAAAACAATTAAATATTTAGGAACAAACTTAACCAAGGACATAAAGGACCTGTGTTCAGAAAACTACAAAACATTGCTAAAAGAAACTGAAGAAGACTTAAATAAATTGAAGGATATCCCATGTTTGTGGATTGGAAGACTAAGTATCAAAAGATGGCAATTCTTCCCAAACTGATTTATAGATTCAATGCAATTCCAATAGATATCCCAACAGCCTTTTATGCAAAACTGGAAAAAACAATGGTCAAATTAATTTGGTAGGGTAAGAAGCCCCGAATAGCCAAAAAGTTCTTTAAAAAGAAGAATGAAGTTGGAGGACTCTCACTTCCCTACTTTGAAGCATATTACCTAGCTACAGTGCTGAAAATAGCATGGTACTGGCATAAGGACAAACACATTGATAGATGGAACCAAAATGAAACCTTAGAAATAGACCCTCATATATATAGTCAAGTTATTTTTGACAAAACAGTCAAGCCCTCCTAGCTGGGCCATAAAAGTCTATTCAACAAATGGAGCTGGGAGAAATGGATATCCATACCTAAAACTAAGAAAGAAGGCCCTCACCTCACACCATATACAAAAATTAACTCAAAATGGTTCAAGGACATAAATACAGAAGCAACAACCATAAAACTCCCAGAAGAAAATGTAGGAAAACATCTTCAAGATCTTGTGGTAGGCAGCAGTTTCTTAAAACTTACACCCAAAGCATGAGCAAAAAGAAAAAGAAGAAAAAATAGGTAAATGGAACCTCCTCAAAATTAAACACTTTTGCATCTCAAAGGACTTTGTCAAATTGGTGAAAAGGCAGCAGACACAATGGGAGAAAATATTTGGCAATCACATATCTGATAAGGGTTTAATATCCATGCTATATAAAGAGATCACACAACAACAATAAAAAGACACACTACCCAATTAAAAAATGGGCAAAAGACTTGAAAAGACAATTGTCCAAAGAAGAAATACTAATGGCAAAGAAATACATGAAAAAATGTTCAACATCATTATCGGTTAGGGGAATGCAAATCAAAACTACAATGAGATATAATTTCACACCTATTAGACTGGCTGCTATTTAAAATTCAGAAAACCATAAATGTTGGAGAGGATGTGGAGAGATAGTAATGCTTAATCACTGTTGGGGGGAATATAGAATGTACAGCAACTGTGGAGGACTGTTTGGCAGTTCCTAAGAAAGTTGAGTATAGACTTGTCATTTGACCTGGCAATACCATTACTAGGTATATACCCAGAAGAACTAAGAGCAGAGACATGAACAAACATCTGCACATCGATGTTCATAGCAGCATTATTCACAATAGTGAAAAGTTGAAAATCCATGTGTCCATCAACTGATGAATGGATAAACAAATTGTGGTATATACACATGATGGAATATTATGCAGTGTTAAGAAGAAAAGAATTTGTGAAGCATATGACAATATGGATGAACCTGAAGGACATTATGCTGAGTGAAGCAAGCCAGACACAAAAAGACAAATACTATATGATTGTGCTATTATGAAATAAATATACTGTGCAAACTCATAGAGTTAATAATTATAATATAGGTCACCAGAAAATAGAAGAAGGATTTAAATTGGAAAGTTGATGGTTAATCTGTGCAGAATTGGTGAAAAGTTTGTTTGTAAATGAATAGAAGTGGCTAAAGCATATCATGGTGTCTTTAAATAGAAGTGCTGTTATATGAGTATGACAGTGGTTGAAAGGGAAAGTCTAAGGTAATGGATATTATTAGAAGAAAACCTAAAAACTGTAAAATGGAACTGTATAAGATAGTAAAACCTCATGTAAAACACAAAGATCAGCATGTTGTATACATAGGACTGTTTTTACAAAATATAAATACAAATATCCCAGAAGGAAGGAAAAAGAATAGCAGCTATGTTCAGCAGGTGAGGCATAGAGAGATTGGGAGATGAGGGTGTTTTTTTTTGTTGTTATTTATTATTATTATTGGAATAATGAAAGTGCTCTGGGAATGATTGGGGTGATGAATTCACAAATATGGGATTATACCAAATACCATTGATTGTACTCTTAGATGGATTTAAGCTTTATTAATATATAGCAATAAAATTGAAACAAAAGGTGATACCAGGATTGAAATTTAAACATTCTGGCTGCACAGTCCCTGTTTCAAGCACTTTAGTACATAGAATTCAACAGCAGAGTAAATTTTCTACTTTGCTTACTGCATTTATCAGGCCTCCAGAAAACACCCTATGAAGCACTAAAGGTCTTCATTAATGTACTATGTAGAGAGTACATTATTAGAAAACTAGATTCCACTGGTCTTTGTTTCAGATTATGCAGTTGGTTGATAGAGTAGAATTTGGAATTTTGAGACACATTGATCAATATGAAGATATTAAAAGAAGAAGGATTAGAATTATTATTATTATTAGTGTTAGTATTATCAGACAAATAATAGGAAGAAGGGGAATAGTAATTATAATTAATATTAGAGGAAGATGATGATGACATTGGAGGAGGAGGAGCGTAGAGAGAGGATGGTAAAAGAAAATGGATGAAACCAGATATATCTGTGATGATTGTGAGGTCCCATTAAATTTTCAAGGTACAGTATCATAACCCTAGGAAGATACACTGACAAATGTGGAGTTTTTCAGAAAGAAAATAACATGAAGCCAAAGTAGTGAGATTTAAAAGGAAATATAGGACTTTCATGTCTACTTAGGATGCAGAAACCCTCAACGACCATTTCCTCAAACTTACCAAAATTATAAATCCATAAATCAACAATATGATAACTTTTATTGAGCCTACCAGAAAGATGAGTTTGTGAAAATCTAAGAAGTCATATTCCACAGAGGGAAAAGCCAGTCTAGGAGGAGATGGAACAAATGAATATTTTCATCTTTGACAGAAGGTGGGAGAAAATGTGGTCACTGTACAAGCAGATGGGAAGAATACAAATACATTTTACAGAATCGTAAAAGCCAAATTTGAGCTATAGTGCTGATTGTGAAAAACAGTGAGCCCTAGATTTAAGGGCTTTGCATTTACTCTCAATATCTTCTCTGCAGGTCAAGATGAAGTGCTCATGAGGAAGACGAGGGGCAGGTTGGGAGACTTTCAGTCAAGGTCACTTGCAATCCACGAAATACCCACTCTCCTCTTCCTTTCTTACAAAAAGAGTAAATGATATGGCTTTACAAATTACAACTTTATTCATACTTTGGTCTGATGAAAGGTACACAAAGTCTGTGATAAACAATCATTGAATTGCTCCTGCATACTGACAGCACGCAGTTCCATCTCCTCTTAGTGTGGCTTCTCCCTCTGTGGAATATGATTTCTTAGATTATTACCACATCATCTTTCTGGTAGACTCAAATGAATAACAAGTTTTGCTTCCATTTTTCCTCTCCTTGGTTACCCAAGCAAAGCCAAAATCCTGTAATATGATCTTTCCAAAACCCTCTTAATTAGAAACTGCATGTTTTCACATGGCATGTGCTTTTCCTCACTGCAGTAAGTAATAATAGAAAATTGTCCAACACAGGTGTTCCTGGGTCTTTGGCTAAAGAACATTGACAATTGTGAGATTAAAAGATCTAGCTGAGAAGATAAACAACATTAATGGATACAAGAGAAATTGCTCCATAAGGTTGGAATCTATAAGGTATGTTCAATGAATTGCTAGAAACTAACTTTTAAAAAGCACACATACAACATAAGAAAAAAAATTCTATCAACAAGACATTCAGAATGTTAAATACAGATGATGAAGTGATCGTGAACTTACTGATAAGACAATAGGAAAAAACAAACAGAAAGAAAAAATGTTAAAGAAAAAATAAAACATGGGGGAAGAACTATCTGAGAACCATGGCACAATATCACACTGTTTCATATACATATAGTTGGTGTACTATGTAAGAATAGAAAGGGAGTTCATCAGAAGAAATATTTAAGAAGATAATGATCATAACTTTTCTGAATACAAGGAAAGACAAAAAATCTTAGGACTATGATTGTTAAAAATTGCCTAGGAAGGTGAAAAAAACAAATAGCAAATCAAGCAACAAATGAAACACATATAGACTCTTTGATCTCACAACTGAAAAACAAAGAAAAGTAGAAAATGATGATGGAAGTCAGAGGATATTACATGATATATGCTGAAAACAACAACCCATGAGAATTATAACAGACATCATCAAAACTAATGCAAGCCAGAACAAAATGGGAGAGTGTTTCAAATACTGAAAGATAATAACTGTCATTATAAGATTCAATACCATTTTAAATGTCTTTGAAATATAAAAACAAAATTAAAACTTTTCCAGGGAAATTAACACACACATATACAGAAAAATATGCAGATTTGTGCTTCAAGAATTTTCCAGGCAAAAAGAGAAATGATAGAAGGAAGGTTGGGTCTACTCAAAGAAACAATAACATATATATAAAACTTTATAACTATATCAAATAATGGATTTTTAAAAATTTAATTGCTTTAAAATAATTGTCTACAGGAAAATTACATTGGTTATTGTGAGGCTTGAGTCACATATACAGGTAAAATTTATAACAAAAACATAACAAAGAATGGGAAAGATGAATTGCATCTCTATTACTCCAAGGTTAAATATCCATAGGACAACCACTGTGAAAGGAGGAGACAAAATTGCCAATGCAGGGAAGGAAAGAAGGGATAACACTGTAGTTCCCCACATATATTAAAAGGAGAGTAATAAAAATTTGTAAATATTCTATTGCTGTTAAATTTCATAATTTAGATGAAATATACAATTTTTAAGATGTTCACACCAGAAGCATAAGTTACATGAAAAGGTCTGCACCTATTCAAAGATTTGGATTTTTCCTAAAAAACAATCTACATGAAAAATAAATTATTTTCCCAAAGTGAAAAACTCATGTTTCCCTCAGACTGTGGAATGTGGACAGAGTGCTCTGTAAAACCTCTACATACACGGAGAAGAGGACAGCATCCTGAGAGATGGTAGAGCAACAACATGGAAAAACCTGGGGACCATGACTAACTCATGGTAATGAGCTACCACAAATCCTAGTAAGCAAAAGTCTGCATTGTTACATCTAAGGAGGATACTTTTCCCATGGTTGAGCCACCCTGTTTCTGAAATGCTTTCTTTTTTTCTATTTATTTTTATTTTGTAAAGAAGATTTAGGTTACATTAATGTTACACTGAAAATATTGGGGATTCCCATATATCCCACCCCTTCCCCTTCCCCCAATTTCTCACATTAACATCTTTCATTAGTGTGGTACATTTGTTATAGTTGATGAGCACATATTGAAGAATTGCTACTAACCATGGCCTGTAGTTTACATTATTGTTTACAATTTGTACTTCACAATTTTATAGGTTTTGAAAAAATATATAATGGCCTATACCCATTATTGCAATATCATCCAGAACAATTCAAATGTTTCCAAACTGCCCCATGTTACACCTATTCTTCCTTCTCCCTTCCCTCAGAACCTCTGGTGGCCACTGCCTTTATAGCAATGATGAAACCCTTTCTTATACCAGGACAACCTGTATCTAATACAGGCTCTGTCCCTATTCATATCAAATCACCTGACATATCTTTCTTTCCTTTACAAAGTTCTTTTTTCTGTACATAGAAATGATACATGTATGATACATGTATCATACATAGATGTATGATACATGTATGTTTGAAAAGATTTAGCTGGTATTCCCAACATCATACTGTCTTCTCTCAGCATCTGTATAGAATGTCTGCCAGCAATATACTCCTGTAATAAATACAATTATTTTTGTTAATTTTTTGAAAAGTATAATAAAGCAATGGATTATATTTCAACATTGACAGGAGTAGTATACTTTTGTAGAAAAAGAGTCATACCATAGAATAGTGATGAAAAACATGAACTCTACTCAGTCTATCTGGGTTCGAATGTGAGCTTATCCTTTAACTATATTGACTAACCATGATCAAGTTCATCTCTCTGTGCCCCAGTTCTATCCTCTGTAAAATTCTGCCATTCAAATACATTCATTGGGGCATTCTTCTAGGTCATGGGGATACAGGAATGATCCTAACTGTCAATAATCTTGTTCTCAGAGAATTCATAGTGGATGAAAACAGACAGGAAACAAAAGGCATAAGCAAAATATGTAAAATAATGTTTACTGTTATGAAAAACAATTTCAACAAGGATGAAGGATGAGGCAGATGTCATTTTAAATAGCATGGTGAGGCATGGTCTTATGAGGATGAGAATGAGAAAAAATCCAGTTGTCTGGGCAAAGCAAATTTCAGAAAGATTGAAAAATGGAAGAAGTCCAGCCATAATCACGACTAATGAGTATAGGGAAGGCGAAGTGTGAGGAGGTCAGTATGGCCACAACAAAGAGGGCATGACAGACACAAAGATGAAGGATGCATTCAGAAAATTAAGGAGGAGAGGCAAGATCTTTTTGGTCCTGGAAGCTCTTATGTTTTGATTTTTACACACTTTGGAAGTCATGTAGGTTTTATGAAGCAAAATGACATGATCCAAATTATATTTAAGAGTGATAGTCTAGCCATACACTCAGATTAGACTCAGGAAGGATAAGGCAGAAAACAGGTAGGCAATCTAGAAGCTTCAACTATGATTTAAAGTTGGAGATGATGGGTCTTTTGGCCAGGGTGGTAGCAGAGGAGGTGTTGAGAAATAGTCACACTCCAAATTTATTCTGTACAGAGAAGCAATATGATATAGTGATGGACTAGTTGTGAGGTGTGTGACATAGAGAAAATCAGAGGGTTATTCTTAAGACTTTCCTGAACATGTAGGAGGATGGCTTTCCATTTTCCTGAACAAGTAGGAGATTTTTCAAGAACCTTCCTGACAGTTACCTAAACTCCTTTGACTATTGTCTAGCACTCAGTAGGTCCTCAGTAAATATAACCCATTTTTTACCATTATTATATAATATCAATCATTTGCAAATAAAAACTAATGTCCATATTTTGTCATGCTCTACTCCAGACTTAGTGTTTAATATTGAGTGCAGCTTTTACAATATATATAATTTTGACATACCACCATGAATATAACTAGTCTGAAAATTACCTCAGACCAAATCTGACATAAAATATGATATGCAATGAAATACATAGGGATAACAGTTACCTGCAAATGGTCTAGTGTTTTCATATTTTCCAAAGTTTATATTACATTTATTTAATAGCAACATAAACACTTTCTAAAATATGAAAGGATAGGATATTCTGTATTTACGACTTAAGGACTTGTGCCCTTAAGGCGGCCAGGGGAGATGGGTCGGCTGGGAAATGGCCGCCCCCACGTGGTCCTGAGTGTCCTGGGGCCAACTGGGCCCTGCGCTGTGTTGTCCATGTCCATGCCGTCTGGCTCCGGTTTCTGGACTAGCGGCGGTCGCCTGCGAAGCGCAGTGTAGTCAGGGCCTGTGCGGCGTCTGTGGGCTCCCAGAAGCTGCCCCCGCAGCCAGTAAAGGTCCTGTGCTGAGCATGTAGTGGGAGGTCATGGCCAACGGCCACGCCCAAGGTCTACAGGCTGGAGTAGAGCTCTGAGCTGAGCACCGAAGTGCCCTTCCTGCTGGCCTCACCCCCGCAGCCACCACCACCGCTGCTGTCATGCCCTCCTCGGCCTCCCACACCCTGCCACCCCCGGCGAGCCCCCTGGTGAAGAAAGAAGCCCCCGCCCTGCCCCGAGCCAACCCGCAGCCTCTGCCTGTTCTCCCCCAGCCCCGGGTCCAGCTCTCAGCCCACGTGCAGTGCCAGCATCAGCCTCTGAAAGCAGGTAGCCCTGTCACCTCACAGTCCGAGTCCACGCTGGCCCTGCCCGTCTCCAGCCTCTTTACCTTGCACTTCGCGCTCTGGTCCCAGGCCAGCACCAGCAACACTCGGAGGCCATGTTCGATCCCGCCCCGCACTGCGCCCTGCCCCTACGTTCCCAGTCAACAGCTTGCTCACCCCAGGACACCCAGTTGATGCCAGCCTGTTGGTCTTGTTCCACCACCCTAGTCAGGTATTACCAGCCTCCCATGGGGATTCTGACTGATCAGAGCTGCTCAGGCAAGAGTTAAACACGGGTTTTCTGGTCCAGAGCGTGGAGCGGCCCATAGCCTCCCTGGGCCCAGGGGCTCTGCTACTCCTGAGTTCCACTGCACCAGCACACACTCGCCGCCTTCCCCGCGGGGTTGCCCCCAACGCAGCTCAATGCCGCCTGCAGCATCCCCACCTTTTGACAAGTAGCTCCCAAGCTGGACAGCCCCCACTTTGGATATTCCAATTTCTTCCTACCCTACCCTACCGCCATCCCAGGGATAGCTGGCCTGATCCCATACCCAGGCCCCTTCGGGTCCCTGCAGGGCACGCTCCAGCCCAAGATGTCAAAACCAATCGAGATGATAGCCGGCCCAGTGCCGTTCAAATTCTTCTGCAGAAAGTTGCTGGGATTACAGACCCTTACCAGAAGGCAGCCAGGACATCAGGGATGCGGTGTGCGGTCCACGTGCAGATAGCTTGGCAGATCCACCACCACCACCAGAAGGTCAAGCAGTTGCAGATGGACCCCCACAGGCTGGAGGTGGGAGCAAAGCTGGACCTTTTCAGTTGCCCCCGCCCCTTCAGGGTGTATTTGCTGGATTCCACTGCCTGCAGGATCTCGCCCGGCCCCTCTTCCCCAGCACAGGTGTCGCCCATCCTGTCACCCACCTATTCGGACCCTCAGCCCATCACAGCAACTTCCTTCACAGCCCACCGGCCACCTTGCAGACCCTTTGGGCAGGTCGAGCACCTTTGAGGGCCTAGGGAACTTGGAAGGCAAAGCCTTCAGAGGCCTGGGCAGCCACCCGCTGATGGGGGGTGGGGGAGCAGCGTCTTTACCCACAAGGAGGCAGCCTCTCTGCAAGGCCTTTCCAGCCCTCAGAAGGCCTGGAACCGGCTCCACCGGGCTCCACCCTCCTTTCTTGCCACCCCCTTGGCCCAAGCCCTTGGACCTGGAACGTGTCCCTGCTCTGACCAATCAGGACCGGGAGCCAGAAAAGGGCAAGGAGGAGCGAGAGTGGGACGTCCTGGAGAAGCCGCGCCTACTGAGCCGGGTCTCGCCTGCGTCCGCCTCAGCCATGGGCCACCAGGTCAGCAGCCTTCTGCTCCGTGACGGCCACATCGAGCCACGCCGCCAAGACCCGCGTCAAGGAGAGCCGCTTGCTTGCCAACGAGCCCTGGGATCGGCGGCCACAGGAGGACGGCGCCAAGGCAGCGCAGGGGGATTGCCCGCGCCTGCTGAGCCGCGAGCTTGCGCGCCGGCCGCTCCAGGGCGCCGTGAAGGTCAAAGAACAGCGCAGGGAGGACCTCGATCCCCTACTGCCAGGGAGCGTCCTGGAGCGGCCCCTTGGCCCCGGGACCCAGCGGGCCATGATTGCCTGGGCGAGCCGTCCGGCTTCGCGTGGGAGTCTGCGCGCGCAGCCCCCCGCGGCCTGGAGCCGCCGGGCCGTACTGGCCCCACCGCGCCCCCTGCAACCTATGCGAGCCGCCGGAGCGCGACTACCTTGACCGCTAGCCGCTAGACCGCAATCTCGAGCGCCGGCGGGAAGCGCGTGCCGAGAAACTGTAGCGAGCCCCGCGCCCCGCCTTTTCCGCACCTCAGGCCTGTGGCCAGCGCGCTGCCCCCGGGGTTGCTGGTCAGGACCCCGGCCGGACCCTGCACGGTTGGCGCGCCGCCGGCGGAAATGACCGCCGGTGGGCCCCCCACGCCGCCCTGACTCAGCACTACGCCCTTCGGACCCGAGGCACGTGGAGGCTCCCAGACGCGCAAGCCCGGGGAGGTGCAGGCGCGGTAGTTCCTGGATCCCGGGCGCGGGCTGGATGCCCTGTACAGACCCTCTGACAGATGCTCTGCTGTGAGCTTTTGTAATGTGAGTTTGTAGAACCTAAACTTACTTCCTCAGTCCAGGGGACTCTTCCCTGGGTAGGTCGGGAATTGGATAGTTTTTCTGGAGGCGATCTCTTGTTTTCTGAGCCCGAGAAGAGGTGGTTGGCGGGGGGAATCAAGTTTGTACATTATTTTCCCAAAGGTTATATGCATTTTTAATAGATTTGTATTTTTTTTTTTAATTTTGTGATCTTTAGATATTTTAAAGAAACACTCCCCCCCATCCCCCCCCAAAAGAGCGCTTTTGCTTTTAGGTCTTTAGTTGAATTTGCAGTTGAAGGCCTCATATCCCTCTGAAAGAACCCCAGGATTTGTCTTATTTATGGGGAAAAAAAGAGTCACTTTGTCCAGCGCACTGTGAGGCTCCAAATGAAATGAATTATAATGAATAATAATGTACAAAACTTTGGATTTTGCCTTATTCTATTATACAGAAATTTAAGAGAATTTTTAAATTTGTTTTAAAAATAAGAACAGCAAAAGAAACAAGTATAAATAGCCTATTAATATAAATATGGTGTTAAATTCCTAACCTGGGTAAACGTTATAAAAATGGTTTCTAGAAACCTCTCTGGTTATTTGTTTAACATGGTCACAAAAAACCCACTTGCTGTCAGTTGGAAAAACTCGAAAGTTTAACTGCAACAACTCTACTTCAACTATGCAAGCACCGGGAGCAGCCCCAGCAACGCGCGGGGTAGGAACATCTAGCACAGTAAGGACAGTTTCTGTTGACCGTTGTGCCAGTTGTGTTTTGTATACCAGAAAATTAGAATCTTAGATGAGAGTCGAACAGTTGAGTACAAAAAAAACCAAACAAATAAAAATCACTTTTGTAAGTTTTCTCTTCTGTGTGAAGGCATCAACAGGTGTTTATTCATTGTTGTTCCCTGAGAACCCCAGCATTGTTTCCTTTTGGTTTCTGGTTTGTTTTCGTAGCCCACCTGCATCCCCACGTCCAGCGGTAAGCTCTCCTTTTTCTTTCTGGGCATCCACAATTCGTGTCCCTGCTGGGCTCCGTGGCCTCCTAGAGCCAGCCCTTTGCAGCTGTTTGCTTTGTTCATTCCTGTACTCTTCACCCATTTTGCACTGTGGACTCCAGTGACTTTAAACGTTTTATTCCCATCAGTGAAGATAAAAACAACCTTGACTTTGGTCAAAAAAAAAAGACTTAAGCATACCCTGAACTTGTTATTACAGAATCTGTTGGCCATGATTGTCAACACCAACAAACAGGATACATTTTCTAAATAATAGCAATGTACAGAAATGAAAGAAAGGCCATCATTGTCATTAAAATAGCCAGAAGATTAAAGAGTTTATAAATATAAGAAAGATACAGTGCATGTACAAGATGAGAGATTAATCAAAAATTATATTATAAAAATAAATGCTTATGAAAGATATCTCTTAAACAAAAGAGGAAAACAATAAATATAGAAACTAGACAACATAGAGTTCAGAGAAAAAATGTCAGTGCAATAAATGAATATTATATATGATAAAATGTGCCTAAAAATTAAAGATTTAAAGGAAATCAATGCACATATTAATTATTTGTAAAAATTAGTGAACAGTGATGAACTTGTGAAAGATTGTTAAACTAAGGTTGAACATTATGTTAATTATTCAAACATGATTTTGGAAAATAACCAGATATAATTCTACAAAGAAAATCTTAATATAATTAAAGGATTACAAATCACTTAAATATAAAAAATATGTAATAAATATTGTGTTTAAATAAGAATCAAATAATTGGAAAATGAGAAAGACACAATTTCTTTAATACATATTGAGTGGCAGAGAAAATTAAAACTGCAATTCTAGATAATATAGAGGAATTTTTAATGGAAATATTGTCAAACTATCTGACTAAAAGTTATGAGATATCACAAAATTTGGTTTCATTATCCATTCTTATGTTTACACATTATCTTTATTAATTTTTTTTAAATGAGCATAGAAATTAGCTGAATAATTTATATCTTTCTAAAGACTATAATAGGGAAGTGGGTGTGGCTTAATGGATAGAGCTCCCGTTTACCATATGGGAAGCCCCGGGTTCGCCTCCCGGGGCCTCCTTGTGAGGGCAGGCCGGCCAGCCCGCAGGGCGCAGTAGGCTGATGCAGCAAGATCTCACAGCAGGAAGCGGGTATGGCTCAATCGATAGAGCCCCTGTTTACCATGCGGGATGCCCCGGGTTCGCTTCACAGGGCCTCCTTGTGAGAGCAGGCCGGCTGCGTAGCGTGGTGGGCTGATGCAGCAGGACCTCACAGCAAGGGGGAGGTAAGCAGACACGGAAGAAACACACAGCGAATGGACACAGTAAAACACAAGCAGCAAGGAGGGGATAAATAAATAAATAAATAAATCTATAAAAAATAAAAATAAAAAATAAAGACTATAATAAACTTGTCAAAATCAGAAGGAATGAAATATTCTTTAAATCATAATGAAATTAAACAAAGAATTACTAATTACTGAATTTTGTTGACACATCACAGAATGGTTGAATTTTCAAAAGATTAACAGATAGACACAAAAAAGATATTACGGCATGCTAATATTAACCACATATATTTACAAAAGTTCAGGGGTTAAAGCTTTGCAAGATAAGATTCTTGATGTAACTTATATACCATGTAAACATTCATTTCACAAATTTAAATAAGAAACGATTTACCAAATATTAGGGATGAGTGGAAATCCAAAGTAGCAAATGCCAAAAAGCAAATATCAAAAGTTTATATACATATATAATATATACACATATATAAGATTGGTCTAGAAGACTGAATAAAACTATCAGAAATGGTTGGGATATTTCTATGTTCTTGAAAATTTTTCAATATTTTCCAAATTTTCTTCAATGTTCACACATACTATTTTCTATAAATTAATTCTATCACAATATTTTACTTTGTTCTAAAAGAAATATGAAAATTCTGTTTCCTTTTGATCTGTTTACATGTTTATGAATAAGATAAGCCAAAAGTATTTATAAAAGACCAGTTAATATTATTATAAAAAAAGGCATTGGGTATTCAAAATTTTGCAAGAAAGTTTCTGATGAAAGTAATATTATGATGATAGGCGGCCAAAATTTAGTAGTACTGGGTAAAATTTTTAAATTCAACATCTGATTTATCCTTTATGATATCTATAGATTTAAAATTATCCATTGAGTTATTTACAAACTAATTTATTTAGAAAACCATATATTAAAACCACAGATTTAACACACTTTTCTTGGCTCCCAATTAATGTGTTAATTTCCAGAAACGTATTCTTGGAAATGTTGCAGAGCATGTGGTCAAGTAGAAGATGATTCAACAGAAATGTGAACTAATTAAATGACACTACTGTATTTAAACAGAGATAAAGTAAATAACCAAGTAGGAAAGAAAGAAAACATGAGCTCATATATTCAGCATCATGGACATTTCAATTGCCTGGAGTCCTCTCTCTTCTGTATGACACTAATGAGAGCACTTTTCACCTCTTTGTTACTAAGTCTTTAAATGAGTGGATTGGCATAAAACACTGAAGCCACTTTATCCATTCCCAAAGAGTTGGTCTTCTTTGATTTTAAATAAATAAAAATCTTGGTGCCATAAAAAATGGTGACTCCCAGGAGGTGGGAGGCACAAGTATAGAAGGCTTTGTGCTTTCCTGAATTAGAATTAATTTTCAGGATAGAAGACAGAATGGATCTGTAGGACACAGAGATTGTGATAATGGAAACCATTACTTTTGAACCAGTGGGAATAATTATCATGAATTCAGTGTCAAGAGTATCAGTGCAGGGCAGAGTTAAAATTGGGGTTAAGTCATAGAAATAGTAATATATTACATTGCATTTGCCAGAAATTCAAGCTGTTCATACAGAGAACATTGACCAAGGAGTCAATAAAGCCACTCACGTAGGACCCAGTGATGAGGGTGTGGCACAGTCTCTTCTACATAAGCACTGGGTAGTGAAGAAGATTGCAGGTATCTATATAGCTGTCATAGGTCATTGAAGAGAGGAGGAAAAATTTAGTGACAGCCAAGAAATAAACACATCTGTGTGAAGAAGCTCATGTAGCAAATAAACTTGTTGGAGGTCAGTAAGTTCTCTTAGGTCTTAGGTGTGATGACCATTGAGTAACTGAGGTCATGGAATGGCAGGTGACTCAGGAAGTACATGCGAATATGTAGCTAGAGACCCAGGCAAATATCAATACCATGCCTTCATTCCTGGAGAGAGTAATCAGGTATATCAGGAGAAATGACATAGAGAGGACCAGACCCCCCGGATCTCTTCAGAGTCTTTCAATCCCATAAGGATGAAGTCAGGCACATTGGAGTTATTCCTAATTCCCATAGCATTCAACTCTTAATGAAGTGTTGAGAAATCAAAGGTGATACTAACATAAATGACTTCAAAACTGTTTTTGTTTATATGAATGATTTGGAATTTAAAAATAAGGTAGTTTAGTGAATCTAGCAATTGATTATAAAAAGTTAAAAAATATGACTGAAATAAATCTTTGAAAAAATATATATGTACTAATCATTTGAATATTATATAAAAGAAACCCATATATATTCATAATTTGAATAAACTTGACACTATTATAAATAATTCCCTTTATTAACACATTTATATTGATGAAAACATTTATCATAGGTATTACTATTGTACACAATTTTTTAGATGAGAAAAAAAACACAGAAAATTAAGTAAAATACAGTGTCATGCCATTAACAGTTGGCCCTCTGATTCTACCAAGATTGACTGAGTCCAGAAATCATGCTCTTACTACTATTGTCCTACTTATATATAATTTCAGAAAAAGAAAAAAACTGCTAGATATAAAATAAGCAATGATAAAGATTTAATGCCTCATTTACTGTGCTTTTATATACAGTATTATCTACTAAAACTCTAAAAATGCCATATCAGAAATTAAAATTTAGACCACATTACTGGGGTATATTAATATCATAGACAACATATTACTCTTAATTTTTAGGAAATAGGTTTTTAAGTGATTATATAAATCTAATCTAAAATTGTATTTTCATTGTATGTAAATTGCTGATTCAATCAATTCTGCTTGCCTTTCTACAATCATCTCATTGTAAAGTCCTAAATTATATATATATTGTTCTTGTAAAAATATCCTCATCTTTTGAGATAAACTAAAACTGTATAACTTTGAGAACAATACTTTCAATATCATCATTCACCATTATCTATCTGGAAATTTGTCAATCTTTACTTTTTCTCACACACAAAAAATGCATAAACCATTTTAGGAGCCTGAAATTTCCATGATCTAGTATCTGCTTCCTTTGAAATAACTTCGTTTAATTTTTCCTGCATGCATTTTTGTTTTTTTCAGAGGTAAAATAAATCAACCTAAAATTTTGGATCAGATCCTGATCAAATGGAAGTTCACCTGGAAATCATGTCTCAGAAGTATACCAGAGAGCCACTGTGAACACAGAGGAAGAGAATTCCTTGCCATTCCCCCTGACAATGCCAAGACACCTCTAATATTGAAGAGAGCTGATAAGGTATAATTCCATCATCCCTGTGACCAAATTAGAAGGAAAACTGCTTGGCACATTCCATGGACTAATGTATCCATGTTAAGTTTGTGCCAGAGAGTTCTCTGTCTCTTAGAAGCCACATAATGTTGAACATCATTTTTTGGTATTCTTTTGTGATACTCCAGGTGATGATGGGGTAAAAGAGAAGGTATTTCTACAGAAATAATCTGTAGCTGAAATATCAGAAAATTAACCACCAAAATGTGGAATAGCACATTTTTCACTATGAAATATTTTTATATTTAAAATGTGATATTAGAATAGAGTGAACAGTGTTCATTACAAACAAAATTTAATACAACAAAATTCAAAGAGATGAAAATTATTCATAAATGCTGTTAATCTTTAGAAGTATTTCAACCAATTATTTCCCTTTATACATATAATGCTTAATTATATGTATACTTATGAATTTACATAATTTTTATCACACTGTATTTTCAGGAAATCCTGATTTTATTATTAAATATTTATAATACACCTTGATTTATTTTATATTAAACATTTCTAAAATCAAAATTTCATGTATTTTGCATTAGCTGGTACAGCATAACTAACTTCTTTCTAGGAGTTTGCACCAGCTCAAAGATGAGGAATTTTGAGGCATTTCAAGAGAAGCATGGTATAATTTCTGCAGTTTTGGCAGAGTCATCTAATTCATTTGCACAGCACATATATTGTATTCAGAAACAACAATGTTTGTCCACCCACTTCTATTTTTTTTTAAGATTTATTTATTTCTGCCCCCTACCCCATTGTTTGCACTTGCTGTGCCTGTTCATCTTCCTTGTTTCCTTAGGAGGCACCGGGAACCAAACCCTGGACCTCTGATGTGGGAGAGAGTCTCCCAGTTTCCTGAGCCACCTATGTTCCATGCTTTGTAGTGTATCTCACCATGTTTTTTCCTTCTTGTGTCTCTTGTTGCATCATCTTGCTGTGCCAGCTTGGGCCTGCCCACTGTCTTGCTCCTCTTCTTTAGGAGGGCCCAGAAACCCCTGCCTTGTTGTGTCTCTCATGTTGTTTCTTCTTGTGTCTCTTGTTGCATCAGCTTGTTGCACCTGCCCGTCGTGCCAGCTCACTGTCTTCCTCAGGAGGCACTGGAAACTGAATCAGGGACCTGCCATGTGGTAGGCAGGAGGCCAATCTCTTGAGCCACGTCAGCTTCCTGTGTATTAGCATTTATTAAATAAAAAGAAACATGACAGAAGAACTTAAAAATCAGTGCTGAGATGAGTAAATATTTTATAATTAAATTAATGGCTAAAGCTCAGTTCCTCTATATATAACCAGGTGAATTGCTTTCTTGTGACTGAGCTAATAAACAATAATGAAATAATTATCATGTAGATTTAGAAGCAACACCTTTTACATTAGAAACTATTTATACTCTGGAATATCAGGAAAGAATTTGATGACATGGACCAAGCAGTTATAAAATAATATTATATATTCAATGAATTTTTGGAAGCATAATTTGTCTCTTCATCAAAAACTCAGTGATCCTGACAGAAGCTTATTTGAAGATTTAAAACCTGTATCAATTTATTTCACAATTGGTGATCTCAGGCTTTAAGAAACACAAGAAAGCAATGGAGATTTCTATGTCAATGCCAGTCCAATAGGGTCTGCTTACTCCTTACAAAATCACCAAGATCAAGTATTTCTTCCCAGCATTAAAATCAATTTTTATAGTCATTAAGTGTACTTTCAAATAATATTAAGTAAAAGTTGAAGAAAGAATACTTTATAAAACTAATTTTAAAACTATTTTTTGCTGAAATTTTATTACTGGGAGTCCAACATACCATTTCTAATAGTAAAACAATTTTGATACAATATCAGTGGTGAGAAATAGAAAGGAAACATGGCTTCTTTGTTCCTCATTTCAAAAAAAAAAATAGAACTTTATCACTGACAGTTATTCAATGTCATAATTTTTTTTTAATTCTATTCTTCCTTTAAATTTTGTCAAATTTTGTTTCACATGTTTGGAATACTTTACTGTTAAGGAATACTTTACATAAATCCTCCATTCAAAGGATTTTGGGTCTGTAAGCTTTGTCCAGTATGGAAATTGATTGAGGGGTCATGATTTTTTTGAGTGTGTAATTGAAGTTAGACTTTTATTTACTTGAATTAGAACACGTCTGCTTACATAGAACAAATAAATAATTATTATAAGGCCTACCTATTTTACTTCTAGGTTCCCTAAGATCAATAATTTAATGCCATAGGTCTCTGGGAGACAGACTATTCTGATTCCATTTTGACTCTACCCTCCATTACGGTAGGCAAGCCCATCTTTCACTTGGTGATAAATGCCCCCAATTTGCTCCTGCCAACACAGGGTTTGGTCATTCCCATTGTTTTGAAGGATCCAAGTACATGGCAGGAAGTTCCCACAGTAATATCTATTCTACAAAGAAGAGCAACCAGAGCTATTCAGGGTATAAGGAGATTTTCTAACAAATTTATTCCTCACAGTATTGATGAAATATTAGGTAAAGAAAATTAAGAAGATACAGGTTAGGTAAAGAAGGCAAAAAGACTCTTCACATTTCTTTCTTTGTTGATTCTCCCAACACGGAAATGCCCAGGAGCAGATGGCTTCAAAGGGGAATTTTATGAAACAGTCCAATAAGAATACCTATCCTGCTCAAAGTATTACAAAAATTTGAATAGGAGGGAACACCCCTGAACTCATTCTGAGGCCAAAGCATGCATTCATATTCCCCACAGTTATTATTTATATAATAGGTATTAATACTATATGAGAGTATTTTTATTACTGTGCATACATTTACATTCCTCATACCAATACCATACCATACCAATACCAGATAAAGATACCAAAATACAACTACAAATCAATACACTTTATGAAAATAACTGCAAAAAGACTCAAAATACTAGCAAACTGAATCTAACAGCACATAAAAAGAATTACACATTTTGATCAACTTCGATTCAACACAAGTATGTAAGTGTGGTTTAACATAAGATAATCAATAAATATAATAAACAACTTTAAAACAACAAAGGAAAAAAAAACAGGATCATCTCATTTGATGCAGAAAAATCATTTGACAAAATCCAGCATCCCTTCTTGATAAAAACACATAGTAAACAAGGAATAGAAGGAGACTTCCTCTAAATGTTAAAAGACATCTATGAAAATCCACAGGTAACAACATACTCTATGGTGAAAGAATAAAAGCTTTCCTTCTAAGATCAGGAACAAGACAATGATGTACACTGCCAACACTGTTATTCAACAGTTTCCTGGAAGTTTAGCCAGAGAAATTTGACAAGAAACAGAAATAAAATGCATCAAAATTGGAAAGGAAAAAATAACACTTTCCTGAATGGCAGATGACATAACCCAATATACAGAAATTCCTGAAAAAAATCACCAAAAAAAGCTACTGAAACTAATAAATGAAATCAGCTAAGTGGCAGGGTACAAGATCAACACTCGAAATTCAGTAGTGTTTCTATATACTAGTAGTTAATAATCAGAAGAAGAAACCAAGAAAAACTCCATGCACAATAGCAACTAATGAATTTAATATCTGGGAAAAAATTGAACCAAGAATATAAAGGACTTGTCCACACAAAATTACAAAACATTGCTACAAAAATCAAGAGAGATCTAAATGAATGGAAGGACATTTGTGTTCAAGGATTAGAAGAATAAACATTGTGTTTTGATTTGTATTTCCCTAGTGGCTAATGTTGCTGAGTATCTTTTCATGTGCTATATGGACATCTGTATATCTTCCTTGGAAAAATGTCTATTCAAGACTTTTGTCCATTTTTTCATGGGCTCATGTGTCTTTTTATTGTTGAATTGTGGAACTTCTTTATATATTCTGGATATTAAACCCTTATCTAATATGTCTGTATTAGTCAGCCAAAGGGGAGCTCATGCAAAATACCAGAAACCTGTTGACTTTTATGAAGGGTATTTATTTGGGGTAGAAGCTTACAGTTACTAGGCTATAAAGCATAAGTTTCTTCCCTCACCAAAGTCTGCCATGTTTTGGATCAAGGTGGCTGCCAACATTTGCCAGGTGTATTAGTCAGGGTTCTCTCAGGAAACAGAATCAACATGAGATATCTGTCAATAATATGAGATTTTATAAGAGTCTCTCATGCAACCGTGGGGATGCACAAGTCCAGTTTCCGCAGGCAGGCTGCAAACCAGGGGCTCCGATGAAAGTCCAATGAAAGGTCCTTGATGAGTTTCTGGGAGAAGTTTGCTGTCCAAAGTCGAGCTGAATGTGAAATTCTCTGAATGTGGAAATCACTTCCCCTTTTAAGGTATTCAACTGATTAGATAAAAGCATCATCCATTGCTGAATGCAATCTCCCTGATTGATGCAGATGTAATCAGCCATCCACGCAGTAAACTCACAGGTGATCAAAGTCCATAAATGCTCTTGTATTACAAGTGGCCCAGTGTGTACTGGACCAAACACGTGGACACAATTACCTGGCCAAGTTGACACATTAGCCTAACAATCACACCAGAGTTCAGGCTTCTTGGTTCCTCTCTTCCTGGGGCTCCATTTCTCTCTGGACTCCTTTGTTTTCTCCACAAGTTCACCTGGAGACTATGAGGTTCTCTAGGCTTTGCTTTCTCCACAAGGCCAGCTGTGACCCATCTGGTGAATGGCTCATCTCTTTCCCCAGGGCCTTCTTTCCTTCCTCATGACCAAGCTCCTCTGTTTGGTTACTTCCTGGGACTCTAGCTCAAAAACTCCAGGATCAAGACTCCAACTCTGTCCTTTGCCATGTTTTTTACCAACACCCTACTGATGTGGCCCAATCAAAGCCCTAATCATAATTTAATTAAGTAAAAGTTAAACCTCTGAATCCAATACATTCCAATACACCCACAGGAATAGACCAGTTTACAAACATAATCCAATATTTCTTTTTTAGAATTCATCAATAATATCAAGCTGCTACACTCCACCCTCTTGAATTCCAAAAAGACATTAAAATATTAAAAAAAAAAAACAACTTAAATCAGTAACAATGCTGAGTACAAAATCATATCACAGTCAGTTTAAAGAATTACACTTTTTTCTTGGGGCAAAGTCCTGTCTGTTGTAGATCACTGAAACATACAAAACCACTTATCTGCTTCTAATACACAAATGGACAGACAAAGTATACACAGTTTCATTATTATAAGGAGAAATTGGGAGGGAAACATGAGTCATGGGTTCTTTACAGTTCAGTAAACCTGCAATACATCCTCCATTTGATTTCAAAGTCTGAGAGTCATTCTTAAGATGACGATTTCTTCTCCTTGGGGCCTTATGGAGACCCACACTCTCCACAGGCCTGCCCAATGGACGTTTTTTTTTGTTCCAACTTCATCAAGCATCTGGGTGTCAACCAAGATCCAGACCTCACCCACGAAGAGTATTAGGGTGATTGCCACACCTTACCCAATCTTTGGGTTTAGAGACTTAACCCCCTAGTATAGTGAGGTGAAGGCAACATCCTCCCTATATTTGGCATACAGGTTCAACCCTCTT
>JAQZBX010026746.1:0-28781 GCA_029593785.1 Cabassous unicinctus
GTAATTGCTTTTAGATCCTGTTGGTAAGTTTTTTAAAAATTTTAATAGTGACACTATAATGAATTCCTTTTTTAAGTAATTAAAGAATAACTTTAGGTAATTTACTTATTTCTGTGATAATCTGTTATTCATCAAAAAATGTATTTATACTTGATATATATAAAATTTCTATAATAAAAATATTTTCCTCTTACCATAAAAAATGAGAATGTGAGAGCACTTATATTCCCTATTCTAACCAAAAATGCTCACAATTTTGTTGTATATATTATTTTCATATAATGTAAACCCAAAATATTTATAATAATTATAAACTCTGCAGTTGTTTAGCCCTATTTCTATTTTTAAATGGATCAAATTCTCACTGCCAGTGCTCCCCTTCTCTTCATCCTTCCATTTTTAAATTTTGTTTCATTTCTTGTTTGACCATATTTTATCTTCAAAGACTTTTGTTCAAAAGATCTCACGGCCATTATATTCCCCAAGTCTTGGCATATTGAGTAATAAATGGCTGCCATCCTCTGACTGAGTATGCCTCCTTTCAAGAGTGTTATGTTGCCCACTTTGGAGTGAGCATATCACTCCAAGGGACGTAGTGCCCAAGGAACGTACTGTGACATGGAGATGTATATATGTGGCACATTTTAGTGTTTTCTTTCCACTCTCCATCCTACCTTTTTGCTAAACTATTTCTCATTGTAAGGAGGCTAGATTGCAGAATGTTAAGAAAATAGACCATTTCTCCTTCAGAACCTTCCCCCGCTGCTTTCTACAATACGGAACCTCCCCTCCCATTCCCCCACCAAGGATATTCCCAGGTTTTCCTTTGGCCTGCCTGCCTTCTCCAAATGGTAGTTGCTGTACCATACTTGAGATTTGGAACTGTGTTCACTGGCTTTCAGTGTTTTCCCTCCAGTTGGCCAAAATTTCACCATATTTGGCAGATATTCTTCAAAGGCTGTACTTTGGAGTTTTAGCCAATTCTTGATTTCATTGAAGATGTAAGTTTTACTGTTCTTTTCTCTTTTTTTTTTTTTTCAGAGGAAAGAATATTCTGTTTCTTATCAGAAGCCTTTTACTTTTTCTAAGCTAATAAATCATTGTTGTTATGCTTGACTACACTCTGAGTCTCTGGTCTCATGTCATGTGTGATAGCATCTGCGAACTCTGAGCGTGCTCATGAGTTGCTTAGCAACCAGAAGCTCTTTTATTCCTTCCAATAATTTGCCCCAACCCTGTCCCTACATGACCCAGCCTACCCTCCCTTAAATAGAATGTGTGGTGCCATGAGTCACTTGAAAATGGTTATCTAACTAAAGAGAAAAGCCTGTTGCTTCCAAAGGGCAATACTAATCAAGAAGGAAACCAGAGGGAGGATGTATTGAATAGAAGGAGGGGAAGATACCAATGTAGACAGTAGAAATAACATGAATTGTTAATAAATTAAGGAGACAGTTTATAGGTCAACAGGACCTTGGTATTAAAGGCAAAACAAGAAGGTGGTAATAGAAGAATATTTCTAGCTTATCAGTCACAAAAATGAGGTGATCCAAGCACACATTTGGAGCTTCACCAGATAAAGCTGGGGATCCAAATAAGAAAACGCCAATGCCCAGATTCCATGGTTGCCTTAATCACATGACTTTCCAGATGCTAAAAATATTAAAAAAGTAAAATAACATGTAAATAGTCATTAAAGATGGAGCTTCACACAGTCTGGTCAATTCTCCTAAGGGTTAAGCTCGGGGTAAACCTCAGAGTTGAGACCATGAGGGAAAAGTTGGCTCACATTTACAAGGATCAAATTGAGCCTGTCCACGCAAAGGCTCTGGGCACGGCAGACCACATAGGCTGGCTCGGTTCAGAGTAGGAATGGCGGCTCTATGGTCTGGCGACCCTCTTTGTCCTTCCTGAATATTCCCACTTGCCCCTGGGGTCCATGTGAACAGAATCGAGACTCAGGAGTAGGGTTTATATCCCAGAAGTGGTTATCTCTACATAAGAGTGGAAATAAGTGCATTTGGGTGAGAACATATTTTTAAAATGTAAACTTATTTTATATTTTACTGAATACAATGAGTGACATGTTTTACAAATAAAAGCAACTCAGGAAGCGGGTGTGGCTCAGTGGATAGAGCCCCCGTTTACCATATGGGAGGCCCGGGTTCGCTTCCCGGGGCCTCCTTGTGAGGGCAGGCCGGCTCGCGCAGCGCCGTGGGCTGATGCAGCAAGACTTCACAGCAAGGGGGAGATAAGCAGACACAGAGAAGACACGCAGCGAATGGACACAGCAGCACAAGCAGCAAGGGGGGGATAAATAAAATAAAATAAATAAATCTTTAAAAAAATAAAAAATAAAAGCAACTCAGTTTCAAGCATCAGATTATTTCTACATGGGATATGCCAAGGTTAAGAAAGAAGCCATTTTTTCCTTCCAAATAAGTAAACCTTTTTTTGGTGAGAAATAAAACTTATAAAATAAAAACCAATTGATAATGCATATGTGTAGAAAAACATGAATGAATAATAATCTTCATGTGGACATACTTACTAGAAATGGATAAATAGCAAAAATGTATTTAATACAATTGTATCAAAGCTACTTTACAAGTGGGAGAGTTTAATATTAGCAAATCCCTCAAATAGCAATGAACCTGAATAATGAATGATATGATAGGTTAAATTATCAATGACTGGAAAGTCAGACAATATAAATCAAATTTGAATTAAGTTGACTTTAATCATATATGTTAAAATTTTCTCTAAAACTTAACAAAGTATTCTTCAGTGATCAGTTTAGGCTAAAGGCAAAACTCTTGCTCTTTCTACTGATGAGCATCCACATTTAACTGAATGAAATTTCTGTACATCCCATTTATCAAACATGAGAACTTCCCACAGCCCTCTCACTCATGTATACTATATTTCTTAAATATCTATTTTATTTTAATAAAAATAAAAAGATTGCCAATATTTACAAGCAAACTATTCGTTTACCTGGATTTTAAAAAAGTAAGAATGCTCGATACAGAGGAGTTGGGTGGAAAAATATAATGGTTCATAAATCTGTTTCTGAGTTGGCATAACGCTATCATCCTCCATGCAGGATAATATTAGGAGGGCCGGAAGTTGAAACTTGCAGAATCAAATCTCCCAACAGACACAGTCCAGTCCCAATCATATTGGAAAGAGATTTACGTGTTATTTTTGTTCTGCCCCAAAATAATCATAACAAGTGTTCTGTGCTAGATGGAAATGAAAGTAATAGACCTTTGCCATGTGCAGGGGAAAATTACTTTGAAGCTGTGCTCAAATAGATATATTATCTAAAAGCTAGTGTCCTGATCAACAGAACTGGAAAAGGATAAAAATGAAAGCACCATCGAGCATAGTTCCTCACATTTTCCAATGTAATTGCACCTATATTGTCTCTGATTGCTGTGCTTTAAATTTCTATCAAAAAGCCTCTTTAGCATCCCTTGAAAAAATTATTTTCAAATCATGCTTTATTCAATGCTAATAATCTTTCTCTGGAGGAGCTCTGGAACAATGATCTCTATTATCTCCAAGCTCTACACCAACTCATACCAGGTGCCAAAATTATAGAATGAATAATATATCCGGCAGTAGTCATATCCTTAACAATTTTGAAAAATGCTGAGCTACCTGGAGCTTGGACTTAGGACTTCTGCATTAATTATATCATGCTCATCTGCTCTCCACTGTCAATTAAAATAATGATATGGGTCTACATATTAAAGGATGGATTAAGTGTCTTCTTCTTGGGTTCAAGCCATCCAAACCTTGCATTTGTATGATTCTTAGCTATTTTCTTAGTTTGCAAGTGAATTCATTTATGACATCATTGCTTCAAATCTCCTCAGGGAGAAATACCTATCTTACTTTGAAAATCTATATTCGTGTATAAATTCTAGAATCCTAAAATACTGACAACGTCCATTGACTAAATACTTTGGAAAAATAGAACAGAAAGAGGACCCTCCCTTCTTTACTTTGATGAGGGATATTTCACTCAAAAGACACAGATGAATAAACGAGCATCAACTTTTTTGGTCTTTTTTTTTCCCAAGAAGGCACCTTCTTCCTCACCCACTTTGAAAGTAACTCAACCTGGTTTATACAGAATAAACAAGTTGGAAGAAATACAGCTATTGTCAAACCTTACAAGGCAGCTGAAATTAATTATATAGGTGACAAACCAGAAAGTGGGAGTATTTCATAAGGAAAAAAAAAATCTAATTGAGCTCTCAATCAGAGTAAAGCTCTCAGTCAGTTAGCTGCTTATTACTCACTTGAAATGAACTGCAAAGGTTGTAGTATTAAAATGACAAGACTGCAGAAGGGTTTCTGTAAGAGCTGTTTGAATTAATGGCTCAGACAGAATTCTCAGATCACAAGGACCGGACCGGGGCAAGTACATCTATTGAAAGTCCTTGGTCGCTGGCCCCTGAGACACCTGGAGGACGAGCTCCAGCCAAGTGTGGACCAGCTGCGAGGGGACCTCGGACTCCTGGCTCTCCTGGTTGCGTCTCCAGTAGCAAATCACGAAGTCCTGAATGAACATCCTTAGCTAAATTCGTCCAGGGAAGATGCAGTCACACACCATGGCGAATGCCCTTGCCTAATTCTCAGGCTGTGATCAACTCTCTCACTGGACCCGAAATGCCAAAAAGACAGAAGACGGGAGCGCGAATTTATTCAGTGCCCACTTGTATGCCTGAGCAAGGAGCCCTGCACTGTGGTCACTTGGTTATTCTCACTACTCTAGTCCTGAGGCTCAAAGAGCTCCAGAAAATCGCACAATTGGAAAGTGACAAAATCCAAATCCAAAACCCAGAGAATGAAAGGGAAAATGGCAAACAGGCATGTGCAATGAATTTTTGAAGTCCTAATTTCAAATAAAAACAGCCAATATTCCTCCCAATGAGAGACCCCAGGGAGGAAATCCTAGGAAAAATGACCAATATTCCACTGATTTACTCATCACACAGTTTTAAGCCTAGAAATCTCCAGTCTCTCCTTTTCTCTCTCTCCCTCTCCGCCTCCCCTATGCTTCTCTCTCACTGCCCCCACCCCCATCTCCCTCCCTCCCTCTCTCTCACACACACATACACACACACACACACATGCACACGCGCACACACACGCACACTCTCACATACTCCTCCCCTCTGGTACATATTGTACTCCATTACCATTATCTATTCAAGTAACAAACTTAAAGCTCCGTGGAACTGCAAGCGTCTTCACTTTCAGTGGCAGCTGTAATGAAATGTCCATAGGTTCCATTTCATAGAAAGGCGTGGAAGCCTGCTCAATCCTACTATCTCTGCGGATGTCATTATCTTTTAAACCAGTGTATGATAAAGGCAGAATTTGTTTAGTCTTCAGGTAAGATTTCATTTGTCTGCCTGAGCCCTACTGGAAGGGTTAGCACTAAGTAATATAACTATCACTTAAAAGACCTACACACTCCTGTTTGGGAGATGCCCTTATCAGGCTGCTAACCTTTCAAACCATTGGACTTGCCTTCAAGTAGGGAAAAGCCAAAACAGGTCCCCAGACCTTCCTTAGAAATCATTCGTTTCTTCCCAGATTAGTTTCATGTTGGAGTTTTCATGACTTGACAGGATTCATTTAATTAACCACTGTGTATTTGCCGTGAAAAACAGAACTCTGCTGGGCTTACAAGCTCACAATCTACTGTAAAAGTAAACAAGTTTACTTTAACAATTATTAAAGTATGTAAAGCTATAAACAAAAATATTTTAACACATTCATAAGCTATGGAACATAATAAGACCATGAACATCCATGAACCCATCCCCACCCCAAATTTACAATCTAGAATATTTCAAAACCATTATCTCTACTCCTGCTCTTCTCCTTTGGCCACTGGGTTGTGTCCAGGTTTTTGTTAATATGAACAGGGCTTTTACATTCATTCTTTTTGTGTTTCCTGGGGCACATAAGAGCAAGACGTTGCCTAGGTAGAAACCTAAGGGTGGGATGGCACCTTTGTACAATGTTTGAATGTACATCTTTACAAGATAGTGCCAATTGTTTTCCAAAGTAGCACACCAATTTGCACTCCCACTAATAGTTTATAGGACTTCCCATTAACACACGTCATTAACAACTCATGATTTTACAAGAAATCTTAATTTTAGGCAATCCAGTGAGTGCAAACTCATATCTCATTATGGTTTTAATTTGTATTTTCCTAATTTATAATCAGGTAAGCGTACTTTTGTTTTTCACCGTTTACTTTTTCTTTTCAGTGCAATGCCTGTTTATGTCTTTTGCCTTTTATTCAAAGAGTCATTGGTCTTTTTAATTTTTTATTTGTATTTCATCTTTATATATTCTTTATTTGTTGTGTGTTGCAACGGTCTTCTTTCAGTGCGTGTGGCTTTTTTTTTTTTGCACTCTTATTATAGCTTCTTTTGATGAAAAAAATCCTTAATTTTGATGTGATCAGATGTGTCCATCTTTTATTGTATGGCTAGCTAATTTTTGCCTTATTAAAGTAATCTCTCCTATCCTGGGGTCATAAAGATCTTTCTTGTTAATTTTTAAAAGATTCAAGTTTTGTTATTCACATTTAAGTCATTAAACCATCATAAATGTATTTTGTGTGAGGTATCAATCCAATTTCATTTTTTCCATAGGATTAAGCCATACCACCCACCTCTGTCCTATACCAAGTTTCCATATATACCTAGGTATGTTTCTAGGCTCCCTATTCAGTTGCATTTTCAATCTGTCCAGCTGTAACTTTATAATAATTCTTGATAACTGATAGAGATAGGAAATCCTCTTCTCTCTTTCTTCTTCAGCAAATTTATCTTGACTCTTCTTAGGCCTTTGCTTTTCCTTAAACACTTTAGAATCATCTCTATTGAGATTGTGCCAGTAATTTTCTTGAATCTGTGGAAAAATTGGTGGTGATTTGATATCTTAATGATATTGGGTCTTCATAGTTATTAAAATTGTATAGTTCTCCATTTATTTATGTCAGTACCTTCTAATAAAATTTTGTAATTTTCTCCATACAAGTCATACATAATTTTATTAGTTGTACCTTATATTTTCTGTTGCTATTGTAAATACTATCTTTTATTATTATCAGTTCACATTTTCTAATTTACACAAATGCAATTAATTTGTATAATTTCATTTCATAACCAGGCAGAGTGCTAAGCTACCTTATTATTTCTAATAATACATAGATAGTATAGTTCAGGCTTCTTATGTGCAAATAATGGTAGTAGTTCATTCTTTTCTATATATGTATATATATAATTTATTTCTTTTTCTTTCCTTACTATGCTCGCTATGATCTCTAGCACATTGATGAATAGGATTCATCAATCACTAGAGCATGGTTGTCTGGTTCCCGTTCTCAAAGAGAATATTTCTAACATTTCACCCTCAAAAATGATGTTTACTCTAAAGTTTTTAGTAGCTGCCCTTTACTGGTTAGAAAAATCTTTTCTATTAATATTTTGTTAAAAACTTCATAGTTTTTTTTTCAACTACTATTATATGGCTTTTCACCTTCATTTTGTTCATGGGAAGAATTCTTTGCCTTATAGTCCTTGAACTCATGGAAAAAATTTTAAACTTGGTCATAAAGTATTAAATAATATAATGCATTATATTAGCAAACTGGGCTCAGTTTGCTAATTTAAGAATCTTCTTATCATTATTCATGAGAAAAATTAAACTATGATTTTTCTTTCTCGTGTTGTTCTTCCCAAGCTTATACTAGCTTCACAGGAAGAGTTGAGAAATAATCCTTCTTTATGTACAGTCTGGAAAATTCGTATGGATTGGAATGATCTGTTCCTTGAAAGTTTGGTAGAACCTACTTATAAAACCCAAGGCCTGATATTTTTTTCCTGGAAAGATTTCTAACTAGGATTCAAATTTTCTAATAATTATTGGGGTATATGAGGTTCAGATTTGCTATTTCTTCTTCTTTTGTTTGTTTGTTATTTGTGGGTTTTTTTAATTTTGTTGTAGTTTGTGTGTGTGTGTGTGTGTTTGTGTTTTTATTTGTTTTTGTGCTATTTCTTCTTGAGAGAGTTTTGGTCAATCACATTTTTCTTAGAATTTATTCATTTTGCCTAAGTCAGTGGTTCTCAAGCAGAGGTGATTTTTGCCCCCACTCCCACCCCCAAGGGACATTTAGCAATATCTGTAGATATTTTGGGGCTGTCACAGCTTTAGGGAGGGGTGCTACTGGCATCGATTGCATAAAGGCAAAGGTTATTACTAAACACCCTACAATGCACAGGACTGCCCTCTCATAACAAGGAATTATCCAACACTAATGTCAATGGGACTGAAGTCGAGAAATTTTGCTCTAAGTATTCAAATTTATCAGCAAAGAGTTATAATATTAGTGTTCTTTTTAATTTCAGCTATCTGTTTTTACGTCCCTGTTTAAGTTTGTCAAAGGGCTGTTGATGCAAAGTACCAGAAATGGATTGACTTTTATATAGGGGATTTATTTGGGGTAAAATTTTACAGTTCCAAGGCCATGAAAAGCCCAAACTGAGGCATCAAAGAGGTGCTTTCTCACCAAAGTCACCTACTGTTGATTTTGTTGTCCAGGAACATGGCAAAGCAAGATGGCCACCGATGTTTGCCAAGGTTTGAGCTAAGCTGAGGGCACCCAGGCATAGGGCTTGTCTCTTTCTAGGCTTCCTCTATCAGTCTCAGTTGTTCTGCATTCTTACTGAAATCAGGTACAAGCTATTAGGCTTATGGCTCTTTTCTCCCTGGGCCTCAGTTCTTTGAACCTCCCAGGGGCCCCTCTCCATGCAGCTCAGATGTAGGCAAAACTGGAGTGTTTTCTCTCACATGGCAGGATCAAATATGGTGGCTTCCTTTTCCTGTGCCTGGGTGTCTCTCTCTCTGTGTCTCTGTTTTTATCAGACCCAGCAAGAGGGCAAAGACTCAACATGAATTACTGGTGTAGTTCAATCAAAAACCAAGAAATGCAATCTTATCAAGTAATATAATCAGAGGCCTCTCAACTGAATTTAATGCTATCAAAGAGTATCATACCCACAGGATAGACTAGTATAAAAATATAATCTTTCTGTTTTGGGGATTCATAAAATAACTTCAAACTGCCACAGGCTCCTTTTTCATTCCTAATGTTAATTTATAACTTCTCTCTTCTTATTTTCCTGATTAACATCACCAGTGAGTTGTCTGTTTTATTCATATTTTCAAAGTACCAACTTGTGGCTTTGTTGCTTCTCGCTATTAAATATTTGCTCCTATTTTCTTTAGGTTTATTGCGTGCTCTTTGTTTTTTTTTGTTGTTGTTGTTGTTGTTGCTTGTTTGTTTTGTTTTTTATTTCTTTTTTTGCCTTCATTTCCTTCTAATGTAAAACTTAAGCCTTTAAATATATATTTGCTTCATTCCACACCTTTGACTCAGTTCTAAGTGTTTTTTATTTTAATTAGAATTTCTTTTTTTAATCAAAACTATGCAGGAGTGCAATTTTTAATTTCTAAGTATACAGAAATTTTCTATTTATCTTTTAGTTCTTGATTAATACTTTAATTCCTCTGTAGAAAAGAACATAGTCTGGGGGAGCAGATGTAGCTCAGTGGTTGAGTGCATGTGTCCCATATACGAGGTCCTGGGTTCAATTCCCAGTACCTCCATTTAAAAAAATAAAAGAGCATAGTCTGTATGACATTGAAATTTTGGAATTTGCTGTGACGTGCTTCATGGACTAGTTATATTGTCATTTATACTAAATGTCCCATATGTTCTTAAGAAGAGTGTGTTTCTTCATATTGTTAGGTGCATGGTTCTATATATATCAATAAACTAAGTTTGTGTATTATATTGTTCAAATAGTCTATACCTCTAATAATTTTTTGTATATTTGACATATTGGTAGCCATGAGCAAGCATTCTAACATGTTATTCCCTGCAACTGCTATTTCAGAACTGAAGCACATTTCCCTTTATAGCAAAAATGCAGTGATGTGGGTGGGAAACTCAAAATTCCTAAATTTAAATTCATTAAATGTTTCCATAGCATTAAAAATGCAAAATCTAGGGAGAGATGACTACCACCAACATTTATCATCCTGTTATCAGCATCATTTCTAGTTACATAAATTATGTGGCTCAGAAATCTAAAGTCTAAGGTAGAATGGAATACAGTTGGGAGTAGGGGAACTGGCCTCTTCAATCCATGATTTTTTTAAAGATAGTGAAATATTGTGAAAATGTACTCACTTTGGGGGACTATATGAATGATGGCATTATATCGTGATAGTATTTAGTTTTGTGAAATGTTTGAAATGTTACAGGCAAAGATATTCATAGAACTATCAGATTGTAATGCTCTAGAATCAACCTATATGAAAATGTGATATCTGCATGTTGAATTGGAATGGGTGGGGGGAGTAAGCATAACTTTAAGTGCTTAGACTTCACATAAAAAAATTATAAAAAGGCTTTCTCCAGTGTTTGCTGTATTATCTTACTGGTTATGATTAATAAAATATAATGGAACCTAAAAAATAATAAATGATTGGAGAATTAGAAGAATTCTAATTTGCTTCTTTGGGGTTCACAAATATTGATATGTGAGCAGTAGGTGCTAATATATATGAAACTGTTGACTAGGAGGTAAATCTCAGAATTCATAGGCTACTTGGTTAACTTTTAACACACTGGATTACATAAATTCTCTTCTTTTGGACTTTTGTGCGTATCTCTTTTATTCTCATGGGTTTCCTGGGAGAGAATTAGAGACAGTTGTTTTGTTTTTTTTGTTTGTTTTTGTTTTTTATTAAAGTCTGTGTATTAGATGTATAATTTAGGACATAAGAACACTAAATTCTAGGAAATTTAAAGGGTGAATAAGGCTTAGAAACCAGCTCTCCCTGACTCTGCTCCAGGACCCTATCTACTAACTTACACAGTAAGTATATTTCCTTACTCCATTTAGCCTTCAGTAATTTCAAAGACTGCACTTGATTGACCATGATTTTCACCTTGAGGATGGCCAGTGATTTCATCCCTTAACATTTCTTATCCCAACTGCCTACAAGAGTAAGTTTCTTTAGAAATGTCCATAAATGATTATTTTCCAACCCCATGATATTATTTGGAGTCTTAAGAACTAGTCATAACTCAGAAGTGGATTCAATTTCAAGTTATGTGCATCAAGAAAGACAAATTCTTGTGATAACTGTCTTCAAACACTTAAAGCATTCTTCTCATTTATTGATTGTTTGTTTTTCAATTAAGTGTTGTAAGAGAAGAGTGCAGGGCAATTAAGTTATGGTAGACTAGGAAATTTGGTCATTGTAACTAAAGATGCCTAAAAGATAAATCTTTACATTCTTACAGAAGAGAAATTGGTGTCTTTAGGATGAGCTCCTTCTTACCCCTTCTATTCAGCTCAAGTTTCCTGAAATGCTTAGAAACCATCTCAAATATAGGTATGGGATGACATGTATAAAGCAGGAATGTAAGTGGGAATGTGGCAATTGATTGGAAATTTGGATTAATTAGTAAACACTCCTGAGTAAATTTCAGCCAAAAAAAGCAGTATTTTTATGAATATGCTATCCAATATATGTGCCTACACTAATTGAATTTACATCATGGCTTTCAAATGTATGTTTCATTCTATACTGGAAATATTTAAATGATGAATAAATTAACAGTGTGAATTAAGGACCTCTCAGTTAGCCTTAAAAGAGAAGGCTGATAAAATAGTACTAACTGGTATGGAGACTGACACCTTATATATTTTTCTTCATCACAGTTTTGTTGTTAACAGTCTGTATAGAAGTGAAAAAAAAAACAAAAAACTTTTGGGTTTCCACATTATAAAAAAATTTTTAATTGTAAAAATTTGCGAAACTATGTATGTGTTCCTTTAATCTTGGTATCCTGTAGAGGAAATTTTATTTTTGCTCCTTTCTGCAGAACTTTATCTGCTCTTCTGGGAATAAAATTTCTCATTCTTTTCTAAAAGCCAACCCATCTCTACTTTTCACCCATGTAATCCTACTGGAACTGACAACACCACAGCCCAGTTTCAGATGTGGTTGGGGATCCAGATTTGGCCAATTGGAGTCTATAGTTATTGAATCAGGGGTAGTTATGTGAGCCAGGCTAGGCTTATCAGAGACACCAAGATTTTGACTGGGACCATCAAGAAAGAGAAGCACACATTTATCTAGGGGAGAAGAGCTGGCAAATATGAATACTGCAACTACTAATGGCCTCCTTTCCCACTACACAAAAAGAACTGGCCTTATAATGCACCTAACATGGTATAACATAGGAACAAATGATAGAGAAATGGTTGTCATGAAAAGACATCATTTGAGCTTCCAGTTCAAACCATGCCTGAATTCTAATTCTATCTATCCTTGTTCTTTTGGTTATATGAGTCAACAAATTCTCTCTCCTTATTGAACTTTCATTTCTGAACTTTCATTTATATTTCTGTTTCTTGCAACTAAACGTCTTCAGAAAGACCAGAAGTGGTACCAGGACAAAAGTATTTCAAAGGACAAACTCCAATGTATAGAATTGGCTGAGTCAAGACAGGATTTGGATTAGTGATGGTCTCTTCATCCTCAAATGAAGAGAGGTCACTATATTGTAACATTTCTCAACATCTTTTAGCTCATTTTGATCTGTTTTGTGGGCTCGACTTTTGAGCATGTTTTCGATTATAAGGAATTATTCTGCCCCTTATTCATTTTTCTTATAATCACTTTGTGTGGGATTTTGTATTGACACTTATCTATTGGTTATTTTTTACATGAAATTGGCTTTCTTAAACTTTTAGCATGTACTAATATGTATATAGGTGTTTGTTTTTGTTAGTGGAAACAGTCTTTTCTGAGATGACAAGATCTGAAGTATTTACCATTATTTACCATTATTTATAGTTAACTTTTTTTTTTTTGCATTCCTTCTCACATGGAAAGTCAGCTTTTTGAAAAAGTGGCAGGTTCCATTTCTCTTTTCAGATCCTTTGCCAGATCAGAAATGTTCCAGAAGCCATAGAATACTCCCTGATCCTCATGTTACAAATAAGGAGTGATTTGTTTTAATGCAAAGTAAAACCATCTGCTTCAGAGGACTCTGTTCTCTACCAGGTCTATCTCTCAGCCACTTCATTCTCCCTGGTTTAATTTTCACTGCACTTGGCCATCATTCTCTATGTCCTGTGTTTGCTTCCATGGAGAAGATGGTTTAGAGATATCTTTATTCCATTATTTCCAATAGGATGGCTGCCTATGTTCTTGGGAAGAAATGATTTCTGAAGTTGTCCTTAACTTTGGCTAGATAATGATGCATAATTTAACATTTATTAAGTTCATAATAAAGTCTCTCCTAATTATTATTTTGTAATTCAGATCAGGAAAAAAATTTTTCCTCTAAGATTAATGAATATAATTTAGTAAACAGTGTTCCACAATCTTATTTAGAGTCCATTTACAACAATATATCAAATTACGGTTTCCTAAAACAGTTTATACACACCTTACTAATGTTTATGAAGTTAATTTAATAATATACTGGAAAAGTTTATGCAAAACTTATATAAAGGAATGGGTAAATGTTTAAAATTCACTATGCATAGATATATAGTTTTCACCAATTGTTTTAAGCCATAAACTTCAGGTTCAAAATCATTTGCTACTTTCATTTCACTTATTAATTACATAATATCCAGTGTTTTATTTAAAACTATAATTTGCTTTCCATGAAATAAAGTTCAATATTCATATACAGATGTTTTTATTTAAAGATCCTTAAAAATACTATCATTATGAAAACTAATTATGGAAGCAGATGTGGCTCAAGCGATTGGGCTCCCATCTACCATATAGGAGGTCCAGGGTTCAATTTCTGGGGCCTCCTGGTGAAAAGCAAGCTGGTCCACACGGAGTGCTAGCCTGCACAGGACTGCTGGCCCACACAGGACTGCTGACCCGCACAGGAGTGCTGACCTGCACGGAGTGCTGGCACAGCAAGATGACTCAACCAAAAAAGACACAGAAAAGAGACAATGAAAAATGCAGCAGACCAGGGAGCTGAGGTGGCACAAGAGATTGAGAAGCCTCTCTCCACTCCAGAAGGTCCCAGGATTGGTTCCTGGTGCAGCCTAAAGAGAAGACAAGCAGCCACAGAAGAACAGAGAGCAGACAGCGAGCGCAAAACAACGAGGGAGGGGGGGAGAAATAAATAAATCTTAAAAAAAAAAAAAAAATTTAACATGCCTGGATTACTGAGACTTTTTCAAAAGTAAATGAGTATACTGAACATATTTATATAAGCAGCATATATTGCTATAAATTAGTAAGCTATGTCTGTTGAAATACTGAGTCAACAAAGGATTCATCCATGACCCTTACTCAACTTGGACTCTCATATCATCCAAAGAGAATGTTCTGTCCTTTGTGCAACAAAATTTCAATGACCAAGTAAGCTCATATTTTCCTAGTTAAATGAATATTTTGTTTTAAACAAACTCAACAAGAAAATATTTCTGCTTCAAATGGGTTCTTAAAAAAATCTTTTGACAATGTATAACAAGCCTCTGTATATATCAATCTTTATATTATTAATTAATTATTAATAGATTATGGTAAGATATATAGTCTTCATCCCCCACTCCCTGCAACTATTCATCTTTGACCCTTCTTTAGTGTGGCATCCATGGAAGAAAAGGAGCTAACCAGACAGAATCTTGTAGAGGTAATTTAGACAGAGGAAACAATATTTGTAAGGGCACCAAAGATGAAGAAGGCTTTCCATTTGAGAAGCTGATTGGAGATCATTGTGAACAAGCAGTGAAAGTATATGAGAGGAAAATGCACAGGTAAGTAAGAGCCAAATCATGCAGGGTATTAGAGACCAGGAAAATGTTTTAGATTTTTTTCCCAACAGCAATGGAAATCCACTAAAGGGTTTTATGTGGAAAAGCAACATGATCTGATGTACTTTTTAAGAAGTAGTTATGCAGATATGTCTTTCAGGAAGCAAGAGTTGCAGCAAGAGTTAGAAGTGGACCCCAAGTGAATGGCCCTAAAGAACAGGATTAGGGGGATGGCTGTGCAGTCACAGAGAAGTTGATAGCTGAGCTAATTATTGGATATAGTGTAGGTATAGCAAGGAGGAGGGAAAGAGAAGATTCAAAGATGAATCCTAGAATTCTGGCTGGTGTTGTCATTTGCTGATATGAAGGCCAACTTGAAAGTAACAGATTGGGTGATAGACAACTTAAAAGTTACGTTTTAAATATGATAAGTTTAATATGCCACTAAGACATTCGATTGGAAATGTCTAAACAGTTAATTGGCTATGAGTGTCTAAAATAGGTATATTGGGAAGGGAAGTAATATAATCAGAAAACCTGTATTTCTTTCATTTAAAAAAATTTTTATTGGAGCAGTTGTAGGTTTACAGAAAAATTATGCAGAAAATACAGATTTCCCATATACCAGCCCCAAACACACAGTTTTCCCTATTAACATTTTGCATTAGTATGGTATCTTTGTTACAATTGGTGAAACAATATTATTATAATTATATTATTAACTATTGTCCATAGTTTACATTAGGGTTCACTCTTTGTATTGTACAGCTATATGAGGTTTTTTAAAAACTTTTTATTCTGGTAACACATGTACAACCTAAAATTTCCCATTTTAACCACCTTTGGGTATGCAATTCAGTGGTTAAATTACATTCACAATGTTGTGCTGCCATCATCACCATCCATTACCAAAACATTTCCATTACACCAAACAGGAACTCTGTACCAATTAAACATTAATTATCCATTTCCTACCCCCCACCCCTGTCCCTGGTAACCTGTATTCTAGTTGCTGACTCTATCAATTTGCATATTCTAATTATTTCATATAAGTGAGATCATATAATATTTTTCTTATTTGTCTGGCTTATTTCACACAACATGTCTTCAAGGAAAGCCTGTTTTTAAATTCATATTATATATGTCTATGAATGTATTTACATATATATGTATATGTGAGTATATGTATCATCATATATATAACCAAATATATATACATAAGGGCTTCAATTACTTATATTGTGGGTAAGTGGTATTTTAGTTTTCTTTGAAAGAGATTTGAGTTTCATGAAAAATTAAAGCATCATATGTATTCTACAGATGGATTATAAAAATTAATCTAAGATTTAAAAATAATTTTATGAAGTATTAGCCTTCATTTAATCTTAATCAGATGACGAAATCATAAAAGTTATTTGGACTAATAGGAGCTTTCTAGATGTAGACAAAGAAGAAACATGTTGTATTTCACTGAAACTAACCAGGTGAAACATCTTAGGATTTTAATTGTGTCTTTTTCAGTTTGTTTGGTTTCTTGAAATAACTCAGGGAAGAAATGAGACAATTCTCTTTGGCATTGTTATAATTTCTGTTTTGAAAGAAAGGCTCATTTTTGACAGCTTTTAATTTTTCTAGAAGAGCCTTTGACTTAAAAAAAAAAAGCTACAAAGTGTTCACTTTTGTTTTAAGGAGAATTAAAGTGACAATTGGTATATTAAAATTTTGTCATGACTGGACTTCAAGTTTGAAGAATTAAATGAACTATTCATTCAGAAATATCAACTGGCAAATCAGGAACCAAAAACAGATGAATTAGATGTAACAGTCTTGTTCAGTGATGACTGTAAGGTTGCCAGCATCCTTTGATTTCTTAACAGTTTAATTTTATGCTAACTTCAAATTATTGGGAAGCATTATGATGGAAAATTGGACTCTAAAATACTTGAAGGGGTTGGGGAGAATCCATAGGATTATCAAGCTCCTTCAAATAAACATGGGGAGAGTGGATGTGGCTCAAGTGGTTGAGTGCCCACCTCCCACATGGGAGGTCCTGGGTTCAGTTCCCAGCGCCTTCTAAAAAAACACAAAACAAAACAACAAGCAAAACAGATAAGAAAACCAATTCAGGGAAGCTGATGTGGCTCAGTGTTTGAACACACACACACAAAAAAAACAACACTACAGAAATTGGAAAATAAAATGCATTTTCTCTTGACAAGTAATGCTATAAAAGAATTACCTTTGCTGATATGTAATAAAATTCCCATATTTACTAAAATAAAAGCTGACATTGCATAAAGAGGAAACAGTTGCAGAAAAAGTTATATGAAAGAAACTGGTATATGCATAGTGTGTGTGAACTAAACATTCATTCAAGAAGCACTTATTGAATATTTCCTATATGCCAGGCACAGAAAGAGACAATGTGCATGGAAAAAAAGAAGGGAAGGGAAAGGGAGGGGAGAAATGGGGAGGGAAGGGGAGGGGGAGAGAGAAGGGTGGGAGGGAGAGAGGGAAGAAGAACAAGAGAGAGGGAGGGAAGAAAAAAGAATGAAGGAAGAAAAGAAAGAAAGGAAGGATGAAAGAAAGAGACACAATTCCTATCTTTACGGAGATTAAAATGCCATGGTTGAAGGCAGATACACAATAAAGCAGCAATCAGAATACAATCTAAGTGCTCTAATAAAATTTATCACAGGCACTGGGGGGCGGGGAGGGGGGGGTAGGAGCATCTAGGAAGGAGCAACTGCACACGCCTGCAGGAGAGGGGAGCTGCCACACTAGGAAGAGGTCCTTAACCAGCATCTTGCAGACTAACTAGATCAGCTGCTGAGATATCAAGTTCAAATGCCGAAGGGCTTTCAAAACACCTGGGTTCAAATCTCCCACCATCCCAGCTCCTCTCTTTCTAGCTCAGATACTGATGGAAACTCTCAAGGCCTGTTTCCTCATCTGCAAAGTGTCATTAATAACAGGAACCACTTCCGGTGTCTCACAAAAATAAAGGAGACGGGTCATGGAAAATGCCTGGCACCCTGTCAGTGCTCAGTTGATGGTAGCTCCACTTATTTGAAGCTTATAGCTCTAACTGGACGTGATGTGGACCTGGAAAATAAAGGGAGCAACATGGAATGGCACACAGAATGCAGGATGCAGGTGGCAGTTCTGCCACTAACCAGCTGTGTGAACTTGAATAAGTCACCTAAATCCACCCTTTGTAACTTTTCTCATCTACAAAATGGAAATAATGATAACTATCGCAAAATGTTGTGTGCTTTTTAAATTACAAAGTTCTCATGTTAATTATTGTAACTCACCCTCATTCTTTTTTGTTGTTGTTGTTTAAAGATTTATTTATTTATTTTACTTTTATCCATTTTTACCTCCGTTTTTGCTCTTTTTGTGTCCATTCGCTGGGCAATTCTCTGTGTCTATTTCCTGCCCTCCCTTCTCATCCTTCTCCTCCTATCTTCACTGGGATTCGATCCTGGGAACCTCCAATGTGGGAGAGAGGCATCCTACCACCTGCACTACCTTAGTTCCTGGTTTTTCAGAACGTCTCGACTTGGCTCTCCCTTTGTGTCACTCTCCTGTTACGTCATCATCTTGCTGCATGGCTCAGCGGGTCCTGGGACGCCCACGTGCAGGGCCTGGCAGCCGTGCACCTTCTATATTTTTCTTTATTTTACTGGGAGGTCCTGGGGATCGAACCCAGGTCCCTTTATATGGGAGACGGACGCCCAACCATCTGAGCCACATCTGCCCCCCTCACCCTCATTCTTATATATGAAATGAATAATAAGGATAATGAAATACCTGATTACTGTATTTTACCAGGTTTTATACCCATAAAACATTAAAAATGTTTCCTGCTGCTACTATAAGCATGGGCAAATATTTCTAAGTCTACTTTAATTGTTCATACACCTTGATAGTCTTCCTCATCATCATCCATGTAAATGAGCATGAAGTTATTATTATTAGAAAGACCTTTATCATTACTCTTGTATTTGTAGCTTTGAAAGCTAAGCATCAAATTGTATATGTTGATTACTAATATTAGGTTACTTTCTCTAATTTTTATTTGACTAGGAATATTTTGATGGCTCAAATATTTTAGCCCAATATTTGTCTTTTGATTAAGAAATCCCTCTAAAGGCTGTTAAACCCATAAATTGAAACATTCCTGTTTTCCTCTTGATAATAGTCTTGGGAATTAGGAATAGCCAATAAAGGCTCCCAGCTGATAACCGACCTTGGATATCAGAAAAATTCCATTTGCACTTGATTACCTAAATAGATAGATAGATGATAGTTGATAGGTAATAGATTAGATTAGATTAGATTAGATAGATAATAGATACATAGAAGGGTGAGTGTGTGGATAGATGGATGTGTAGCTGGATGGATGGGTGGATGGATGGATGGATGATAGGTAGATAGATTAATACATAAGTTGAGATAGATATAGGATAGATACATGATAGAGAGAGATAAGAGATAGATACAGATTAGATAGATAGATGATAGATGATTGTAGATAGATAGATAGATAGATAGATAGATAGATAGATAGATAGATAGATAGATAGACAGACAGAGATAGAAATAGAACCTATTAAAGAGCTTTAGCACTTGAGCCCTTGATTTTGGAATGGAATGATTAGTTTAGTAGGAAGGGGGTGGGCAGAACAGAAAGCATCTCTTTCGTCCTGATCCACCCGTCACCCAGTTTGATCCAGCTTACATCACAGATTGACTGGAGCGAGTCTGAACCTGCTGGAAGCTGGTCATCAAACCCTTTGAACTGCAGTTAAGTTTGCTTTCAGACCCGGGGCAAGTGTGCTAGAGGACTCTCCAGTCCTCCGACTGGGCTGGGAGTCAGAAATACAGTTCTCACCCTGTGCCTTTACACTGCAGGGAGGGATACATTTTTAGGTTGTGAAGTCAACTTAATGTGGCTCACCAGCAATTTAAAAATATTAAAAAATGAGGGAACACATATGATAAGGATAAGTACTGTTTTATGAAACTTGCATCAATTATCTATCTTCATATATATGTACTTGACCGTGAAATAGAATGAATATAAGTTGGGGTGTAAAAAAGTTTTTGAAAGCCATTCTTCTAGCATCAACTATCATGACCCTCAGCAAATCAGGGCTTCACAACTTTTTCTTCCAGTGGCTGCTGGTGATAAGTGAATCAAGGGAGAACGTATTTGAGCAAAATGACATGTAAATAGAATATATTATCCCCTTGTTTTCTAAAGTGGGAATTCATGCCTCTCCTTATTAAGAAAGTTAAACTGCTTCCTTGTTCCCACACACATATCTAAATGGATGGCTGGATTGTGGTATTTGCACTTTTACAAATTTTCATCCCCATCTTAGAACATACTGTGTGCATGCCTTAGAATGAAACTAAACTACTTGTGACTGCTAACAGCTGACCAGAGGGAGGATGTTTCATGTTCAGCATCACCCAATTGCAGCTAGCACTGGGGAAACTACTGGGCAATATGTAATTGTCAGCAAGGACTTTCTAGAATGAGAAACAAAGAAGTAGAAGGGAGCTAGAGAATGGCTGCTTGTTTTCATCAGTAGGTTGCCCCGAAAAGAACTCTAGGATGGAAACCTAGAGAAAGTTGGATTCATGCATGTGAATTGCATTAGGGACGTCTCATGTCAGCAAGTTCTACCCTGTTGGCCACCCACTCTCCCCTTCTCAACCCCTTATCATCCATCTGCACTCAATTTGGAGGTTTGGTGTCTAGCCTTATTTTTACATATCTTGGCCCTGTATTCCTCTTCTTTTCTCTATTCTTCTATAGACGATTGAGTTTACTAATCTTTTTTTTTTTAAGATTTATTTATTTATTTATCCCCCCCTTGCTGCTTGTGTTTTGCTGTGTCCATTTGCTGTGTGTTTTTTCTGTGTCTGCTTATCTCCCCCTTGCTGTGAGGTCTTGTTGCATCAGCCCACCGCGCCGCGCGGGCCGGCCTGCCCTCATAAGGAGGCCCCGGGAAGCGAACCCAGGGCCTCCCATATGGTAAACGGGAGCTCTATCTATTGAGCCACACCTGCTTCCCGAGTTTACTAATCTGCTCAACAGTCCCAAATTTAGGTCCAGCTTCATTGTAAATTAGAAGCTTTGGCATGTTACCAGTGTACTTTTGTCTCTTCCCTAAATCTGACTGTATTTTAACAAATGGCTCCCTCTCTTTTTCCAGAGAACTGGTTGATTTTCACAGGCTAAACGCAAGCCTCTGTTATCAGATCATCTCTGCTACAGAAAAACTATCCTCCCACATGCACACTCAATAAAACTATAAAAAGACCAACACACACACACACTCTCACTCACGCACACATTCTGATATTAGCTCAACAAATGCATACACAAGAAAAATGGAAGGAAAAAATCTTACACTATTAAAGGCTTTAGCTAAAAGTCAAAGATCAGGGGCCATATCAGAGTGATGTGAACAGAGAGACTCAATAGAGTGTGCTCCTTAAGGTGATTTTCTTCCCTTTTGTGCACAGGATAGCTGAAGTCTGTGACACTGCCTAAAGGCCATCAACGTTCCGCTACAAAGTGAATTCTAAAGTAATGACAATGAGCAGGGCTTCTTTGGGAACACATAGGATTTTGGTAAATGTGTGAATGCTTCTTTTACTAGTTCCTTTTTATCTTAGTGAGGTATAATTACATAAAATAAACTGCATCCATTTACAATAGACAACTGGTCAAGTTTAAAGAAATGTATAAACTCAAGAAACCACTACCAAAATTTTGCTTATCACTTGTGCCCCTTTGCAGTGTCCCCCCCACCCCAAATCCTGGCACCAAGCAACCAAGTATCTGCTTTTTTGTTACTGTAAATTAGTTTGCATTTTCTAGAATTTTATATAAATGGAATTATGCCATGTGCACTATTTTGTATCTGCTTTTTTCATGCAGCTTAATGATTTTGAGATGTCTCCTTGTTGTGGCTGTATCAGTAATTTATTCCTTTTTATTGCTGAGTCAATACCAACTTTGCTTACGCCATTGATGGACATTTGGGTTGTTTTCCAGGTTTGGGTTATTACCAACAAAGCTGCTATAAACATTTGTATACATGTGTTTGTATAACTTATATTTTTATTTCTCTTGAGCAAATACATAAGAATGAAAAAGGTGGGTCACATAGCAGGTATATGTTTAACTTTTTAAGAAACCGCCAATTGTTTTCAGAGTGGTTGTATCCATTTTTTTCATTCCCACTTGCATGTAAGAGTTTCAGTGGTACCACATTGTATTTTTTCCAAATTAAACCAAGTCATTTTATAGTGCAGTTTTCTTCTACCAGAATATTACTATAAATATAAATATAAAATCTCTAGAAAATACTCAGACTAGATCTGTTTTCTTCCTCCCCCAGATCGGAGCCAACCTCTTTGCTCTTTAAAAATCAATGGACTACAAGTCTGTCTTCATATCACCCACACACATAACACATTCACAGATACTTTTCTCTGTGTACAGGCAGATACACTCTCCTCCTGCCAGGTCTGGAAGCTCACCTTGTGCTCTCTCAAGGTAAAGCTATGTGCTGAAAATGGGAATGAGGGGTTGGAGTTGTGAGAGAGTAACGGAGAGGCTAGGTGGCCTCAACTTCCCAATATAGAGAAAGAAGATATGTTTTTCATCCCTCCTTTTTCCCAGCCCTTGTGTGGGCTGGGTTCACTGCCCAATGGCCCTACTCACACAGAATCTGGACTGCTTTGCATTGGCAGGCTTTTTATTTTATCCATCTTAATGGATGTGTAGTATTATCTTATTTACATTTCCTGATGACCAAAGGTGTTCAAGATTTTTTCATTATCTTTTTTGTCATTCATTTATCTTCTTCTGTAAAAGGTACTTTAAAATATTTTTTCCCTTTTTAAGAGTGTTGTTTGATTTCTTCTTATTGAATTTTACTAGTCCTTTATATATTCTGGATATAAGCCCTTAGTTAAATATACGTATTCCAAGTATTGTCTCCCATTCTGTGGCTCGCCTTTTCACTTTCCTAAAAGCATCTTTAATGTTGATGAAGTCTAATTTATCAATTTTTCTTTAATGGTTAATGCGATTTGTGTCCTAAAAAATATTTGCCTATCAAAAGGTTACAAATACTAGTATGCTTCCTTCTAGAAGTTTTGTAGTTTTTGCTTTTACATTTATGTCTATGAGACGTTTTGAATTAATTTGGGGGTATGGAATAAGGTAAGAGTTGATGTTTCTTTTTTTTCCATATGGATATCCAGTGGCTCCAGCACCATTTTATTAAATGACTTTCTTTATCTCATTGAACTGAGTTGGCAAATTTGTCATCAATCATTTGACTATATTGTGTAGGTCTATCTCTGGACTCTGTTCCATTGACCTATGTCTATCCTTTCACCATTACTACACTATATTGATTACAGTAGATCTTCCTGGCTTGGCCAAGCCTTCAGGTTGACTGAAGCCCTTGCCAAAGTGTTGACTGTAATCTCTTGAAAGATCCCAAGTCACCACCATGCAGCTAAACCACTTCTAAATTTATTACCTGTATACAGAGTGTTATTACGGTAGGAAAACTGTCTCTTCCTACCAACATAATAAACCGAAAGCAATACCATATTCCAAAATGGGTTCCAGAGATTAGTGTCACCACTGAGGACTTGATAGATATAGGGGTGATGATTCCCACCACATCCCCATTTAGCACATCTATCAGGCCTGGGCAGACGAGAGTTGGATCTTGGTGAATGATAGTGGATTGCCATAAACGTAATCTGCCAGTGACTACATTTCAGCTGGTTTTCCAGATATGGTTTCATTACTGAAGCAAATCAACCCAACTCCTGGAACCTGCTATGCAGCTATTGAGCTGACAAATATAGGAGTTATTCTGGTGTGCCTTTAAATACTCCCATGCCCTGAGATTAAAGTCAATGAAAAACTCCAGCCATCCAATGCAGGAAGGACTGTTAATGGGCCAGACCCTTTAGGAATGAAGGTCTCTGTCACCCCACAGGCAAGAATGCAGGGCTTGTTGAAAGCAAAGGAAATATGGAATTGGTAGTAGAAGAAAAAGGAAGTCAGAAATACCAACTCTGGGGAAGCGGATATGGCTCAAGCGATTGGGCTCCCCTCTACCATATAGGAAGTCCAAGGTTCAATTCCCAGGGCCTCCTGGTGAAAGGCAAGCTGGCCTGTGCAGTGAGCTGGCCCGAGCAGAGAACTGGCCTGCATGGAGTGCTGGTCCTCCTGGAGAGCTGGTGCAGCAAGATGACACAACAAAAAGAGACACAGAGGAGAGACAATAAGAGATGCAGCAGACCAGGGAACTGAGGTGGCACAAGAGATTGAGCACCTCTCTCCCACTCCGGAAGGTCCCAGGATCAGTTCCCTGTGCTTCCTAAAGAGAAGACAAGCAGACACAGAAGAACACACAGAAAGCAGACAGTGAGGGAAAAACAACGAAGGGCAGGGGGAGATAAATAAACAAATAAATCTTAAAAAAAAACCAAAAAAAACTCTTACCTCATGACCATTGGCATAAATGAAAGCTGTAATAAGACATTTTCCTTATTTTGATATGAATATATATTTTATGTATTAACCAATTTTTCTCATCCCCTTTCCCATTCTCCTACTATGTATCATAAAATGAGTTAGTAGTAGTTAAACTTCATATTGCAGTATTTAAATTACTGGATATCAAAGAACGAGTCTGACTTAGAAGAATGAGCATCACCCAAAAATGAAAATGGGCATTGTATCCTTTTTTGAATGGGAAAGATCAATATGTTGATTATACATGGGATGGTTGGAGATTGTAAGGTGGAAATATGGCTTTAGTATTTGGAAGAATATGTGTGTGTGTCAAGTTGCCAGGGAGCAAACTGTGGTGGCTTTGATACTAGATAATCTATGTTTTTCCAGAACTCTCTTCCCTATATCTTTCCATTCAGGTAAGCAACAAGAGCTATTTTGTGCAGGATTTGGAAGACAGAACTGAGAACAGCCACCTTGGTTTTATGATCGCGAGGTTTTCACAGGCACACCAAGTGATTTTGTGGCTTACTCATGCTCTGCTTCTCTGCTGGCCTATCTCGTTGCAGTGGGGCAGCAGCTGTGCCTGCAGGTGCTCCACCTTCCCCTGGATCCTCCTTCAGCTTATTCAAATTCTGGTCCAGGTGTGTGTTTTAGTTCTATGATAATGAACACCATCTTCTCCTGCAATTATAGCTGGTGACAGACTGATCCGGGCTGTTCCAGTCCATTCTCATGGGTTCCACTCTTGTGTATACGTTCCAGTTTGTCCCCATTCTCCCTCACTTTATAATCCTCTTTCCTTCCCACATGCCTGCCCTGCAGACATCAGGCTCAGCATGAGGCATGAAGACAACAGGCTACTTAACCAGCTTTCCACAATTGCATAAGGTCAAATACTTCTAATAAATGCCTTTGTATATGTATATTTATATATAATATTATATTTATAAAATCTTAGTCATTCTGCTTCTCTGATTGAACTCTGACTGGTATACTAGTTGATATAAAAAGTGAAATTACATTTTTATGAAATAAAATTTCAAGCAACAGTTTATGAATCTTTGGTCTCAAAAGTGTTTTTTTTCCCCAAAAAAAATTGTAATAAAAAATTTCAAACATACAGAAAAGTTGAAAAATTGTATAGTGAACAACCACATACCACACTTACATTTTACAGTTGTCAACATTTTGTAATATTTGCTTTATCACATATATACATACATCTATACATCCATTGAACTATCTTATATATTGATGCATTTCAAAGCAAATTGCACACATCAAAAGTGTTTTTTGCTAATGTCTGTGTGGCAAACAAGATAGGTTAGCTGCTTTTGCATTTGTTATAGTAAGACTTGGCTTTAAATTATAGTTTCCATTTCAAATTTTGATTGGCACCATTGTAAAGCAAAGACTATGCACTGGAGCAATTTATATTCCTATGTCTAAAGTTGTTCTTTAAGCATTTTCTGGGTAGGAAGATGCTGAATCCACATTATCATTAATCTGGCCAATTCACTGTTATTCGACTCTTTAAACTTGTCCATTGCTGATAAATTTCAACAGATACTGTATAATTTTTAGCTGTAGACTTGAAGATGCTGAGACTTGGGTCCCCTGTTGTGCCATATCTTTTTTGCGTCCTTGCTTCAGTAAGCTCTGTGTTCCCACTGATTGCCAGGGGCACAGATCTGCATATGGGAATCTGTTTGACCTCGTAAACTTCTCTTTGAGGCTTAGACACATTGATATCCTACTGCTAACCAACTGCCACCATACCTATAATTCAGATCGCAGTGCACAAAAGCCGTATACATTTACAGAGCTTTTAACACAACCAGGACAAAAGCCATTTAAAAACAAATTGGCATATTATTGATTGTGGACTTGGCAGGGCCTTTTGTGGTTGGCAGCGTGCATCATGCTGCTTGTAGCTCTCCCCACTAATTTTCCTCCCTGGCAGTGGGAGATAAAACACCAGCTGGAGTTAAGAAGAGAACATGTCTGACAAGTTTATTACCCAGATACTGAGATTGAGAATGCAGAGCTACATCAGACAACACTGGGTGTTTTTGCTAAATCATTTGTAGGTATGTTTCTTTCTTACCACAGGGGTGGTTTCAGTGGGCTGTGTACTGTACTTTTTTTATTTTATTTTTATTTTTAAAGATTTATTTATTTATCACCCTCTCCCCATTGTTTTTGTCTTCGCTGTCTGCTCTGTGTGTCCATTCGCTGTATGTTCTTCTGTGTCTGCTTGTCTTCTCTTTAGGTGGCACCGGGAAACGATCCTGGGACCTTCCAGAATGGGAAAGAGGTGCTCAATCTCTTGCGCCACCTCAGCTCCCTGGTCTGCTGCATCTCTTATTGTCTCTCCTCTGTGTCTCTTTTTGTTGCGTCATCTTGCTGCGCCAGCTCTCCGCGTGGGCCAACACTCCATGTGGGCCAGCTCGCCGCTTGGGCCAGCTTGCCTTCATCAGGAGGCCCCAGGAATCAAACCCTGGACCTCCTATATGGTAGACGGGAGCCAAATCGTTTGAGCCACATCTGCTTCCCTGTACTGTACTTTTTAGAACTGCATTGATTGACACTGCTTTTATAGAAGACATAAATGAACTCTATTAAGATAAATACCAAGAATGCTTCCAATGAGTGTTCAGCTACCAGAAATAATCTGTGTAGTGCTATTTCACTGTACAATTATATTGTTACTCGTTAGCTTTTTAAAAGACCTGAGTATATTCTCTAAAGGAAAAAGGAACAATGGGACACATCATTATGTAAACAAGAAAAGAGTAAGACCATATGTAGTATGTCAACAACATAATTTATCTTCTATACCTGTAGGCTTATTCTGAAAGTTCAAGTGGTTCCCATACATCTGCTCTGTAAGAATCTTCTTGGCCAACCCTCTCCTCACTTCTACCCCCTCCATTCTGTAGACCCATTTGTCAAGGTGCTGATTTTCAAACCATTTTGGAAACTCTCCATTCTGAACTTTTTACTACTTATCCCTGCTTACTTCTCAAAATAGTTCAACCTCAAATTCCAGGTTACAGAGGGAGATGATTCACTTCCCTCACTCCAACCCTTCTTTTTCTCTCTTGTGGAAAGTTCCCATCAGCCCACCTCCCGTTCACCACTCCCCCCGCCTCCCCCACCCCAAGTCCCCAGGGCTCACTCTGGGTTCAGGTGCTCTGTCTGAGAATAGAAGACATCCATCTCCAAAGGTTAACTCTGTTGGCATTCAAATAACACACTTTATCTCGCTATCCCCAAGCATTTTCTCCCTGGCCTTATTCAACATGCTACTTTGGGATTTCAAATAAAATAACAGCACTATCCATACACTTTTTGGAAGACTTACTATTAACAGAATTTAGCGATCTTCTCATCCAGAATATTTATAATTTAACAAGAAGGCCACATATGTATTTATGAAACGACTTCCAAAATAACCAAAATGTACATTTTAAAATCTGGCCCCTGGGAAAAAATATTTTTATATTTAGTGCCATTACATGGGTCTCTTCTTTTTTGCCAACTCCTTCCTTTCATCCTATTCCAGCAAAACCAAAACCAACACACAATTCACAAATTAGTTTTGCCCTGAGAGAATTTTTTGTCCCGAATTCTTTGAATATTTATTTCATGTTTTTACTTTGCCTCTATTTATCCACCCCCAAAGTAATGCCAACCTCTTAATGAATTTATGAGGTTAGAAGTCAGGAGAGTGTTAATGGCAGAGGAGAATAGTGATTAGAAGCGGGACCAAAGGCAGAGCTCTGGGATGCTACTGATGTTCAGTTTATTAACACAGGTGCTAGCTGAATGGGTATTTTATGTCACCCCTAAATCTGCCTTTACTCCAAGTTTGTCCTTTCAGGCTACCTTTCCAGTCTGCTCACAAATTTAACAAAAAAAATAATATACGAAACACATTATAAAAGAGCTGAGACAATGATGACTTTTATCATGGACTTACTCTAACTCTGTTTCTAGTCAGGTGGACAATATTAATAATCTTTGGACAGAAGTAATTTATTCTAGAGCTCTTTCCCATGGGTCAACTTCCTGACATGCTGCCATGTGACACAGTTTCATTAGATGATTCTGAAAAAAAAAAGCATCTGATGAGGATTCATTTGAATCTCTGTTTGGGGAGGATAGATACCAGAGGTCTTGAGCACAAAAGCCATAGTGCAATAATTACTCCCATAATTAATACAATTCAAAAAGCTCACATGAGTGGCATCACAGCCTTCACTCCAAGCTTGATTAATAGT
>JAQZBX010026747.1:0-28762 GCA_029593785.1 Cabassous unicinctus
GGGGGGGGGCAGATGAGATGTTTTCTATATCCTACAACAATTCCTAACCAGTGAGGTTATTTAGGCTAGTAGCATGATTAAAATGACTTTATTTTCTCTATTTTGTATATCTTGATGCAAAGGCAACAACAAATTATAATTTTATTATTTGGGCTGTGGGGCAGCATGTTAACTTGTAATATTAATACCAGCATTGGTCCTGCTGTTAGCATTTTTATTGGAACTGGGGCTGTGATTCACAGTGTAGAATTTAAACTTAGTTTATTGTTGGATTTTTTTTTTAACCAGAAGGGGAATGTGGGCTGGCTTGACATGCCTAAGGAGATACTAAAGAAAGACTTAGCAAGTTCCAAAACAAAGCGATAATGACATAGCTGGATATTAATTTTTTGCAACAAATTAGCAATATTTGGGACTGCTGCATACCGCAGTGGTGTTATTTTAATTTATCATAATTTACTGTTATGCACTACCCCTGGCAGCCCCTAATGGCTGCTTTCTTTTTGCAGCTATAGAGCTGCTGCTTTAGCAGTGGTGAGGTAAATTAGATGAACATGAGTTAAAGCATCTGCCATTTGATTTTCAGGTGGAGAGGTAGTTTCTGTGACACATAAACATTGTTAAATTTTTAAGAATTTTATACACTTTTTAAGTATTTATATGAAAATTTTATTCATATAACTTTAACAAAGGGTTAAAAGAATACCTTTTAAATTTAGAACAATTTCAGATACTTTCCATTTAGACTATAGCATATCAAACAAACTCAACTATTTTATTACTTTACCTTTTTTAAGGTGAAAGAGCAAATCTTTTGCAATAATTTGAAATAAAAAGCTACTTTTCAGGATTTGATTTTGAGAAAACATTATGTTCTTCTAAAAGTGATAAAACTTGTTTCTCCAAAGAAAGGACAAGTTTAAAATATAAGAAGCTAGTTTGCTAAAACAGGCTTTCTTTTTGAATAGTGATTATTCAGGAGAAAAATTCTTTATAAACCTTTACTAAAACAGACCAATGATTTAAGAAACTTTGAGAAAGAACAAAATTTTAACTTTGTATCAATATGCCATTTGATACTACAGCCCTCAAAACTTTATAGATAAACTCATCAGATCTTATTTAATTCTGATTACAAAAAACTTTGTATCAGTATACTATTTGATACTAAAGCCTTCAAAATTTTGTAGATAAACCTATTAAATCTTACTTAACTCTGACCATAAAAATTCCTTTTATATGCACTTTTTGTATTCATTCAGATTTTACCCCACATTTTGCTCTTTCTTAATAACCAGTCATTTTATCTTAGGACAAAATTACTTTCTTTTTCCTTAATAATAAAAACACATTCTACATACCTTCTACACATAAGTTACCAAATTGATTTTTGAAACTGTTTCTAAGCAATCCTTTTACAACATACGATTACCATCAGCACTAAACAAATTTGTCAAAATAATGATTCAATTGGGTTATAAATATTTTTATTATCTACATTTATTTATTAATATAAGCCCTTATTTAATTTTTTGGCCATTTGAATAGAGCTCTTTTAATAATTTTCATTTATCAATTTAATGTTACCATGCAGAGTAATATTACCATGCAGAGTAAAATATACACTGACACTGAACAGACAAACATAAAATGAGTTACATCAATAGAAACATACATCTTTGATTTTACTGCTTTTGAGAATTTTTAAAAAACTTTCCTGCCAATTTTTCTTACTCTTCCAGTGGTTGAATTTTATTAGCCCCCACCAGCCCACAGCCACATTATCATATACACAGTAGGAGGTTTACAGGGTAGCTGCTGGAATATTTTTCTTATCTTAGTTAACCTTTCAGCAGAATGTTTTCTTACAAACATCATCCCATTGATAAGAGCTTTATTCAGTTCTTCTGCTTGTTGTGTGCAGCCTTTTTAATATTCTAGTTGCCAAACACTGAAATGAGGTGTGGCAACAATAGCTTTTACAAGAATTTTCCAATCCCAGGGACACATTTGATAGCCATTAGCGATGGAGTCTAAAATCCCCTTAGTAAAGGACCTGTGAAGTTCATTTTCATTAATACTTCTCCTCAGCTCTTTAAGGACATACAGGGAAGTGATTCATGCTGTGGCTGTCCATTTGGGGAGACACCAGGAAAGTGTGGCATTCTCCAGCCTCTATCGCTTCTTTTAAGCATTCTTTCATAGCAGGACTAGGTGTCTGAATTTCAAAGAATAAGGGTGAAGGAGGAAGAAACAGGAGTAAAGTTTCTTCTTCCTTAGGAATTGTGGATTTCTTAAGAGGAGATGGGGAAGGAGGTGGAAAGGGAGGAGGAAGTGGAGATTCCTTTTACTCTAAAGCTATAGGACTTTTCAGTGGGCACTCCTCTGGAGGAGCAGTAGGCTGGGAAGGGGTGTAAAGTGGGCATAAAGCTGTTTTTACTAGGCTCCAGATTATAAGAGCAGAGGCGGGAATTTTCTCTCAATGTTCATATTTTCTTTTTAGATTTTTTCCTACCTGCTCCCATAATTCTAAGTCTAACATTGCTCTGTTAGGAAACCATGGACAGAAATTTTGGACTAACTTTAATAAAGCAAATAGTTGACTTTCTCTTACCGTACAGTTAGCTGCGTTTAGTAATTGCTGAATGATTTTAAATAAAGCCTTTTGCTCTTTTGAGAGTCCTGAACTCATGATAAAATAGACAATACCCCTGATTGAATTCTTGACATCTAGGCAAATGTCCTGAGCAGGCTTTTCTGTTCCCCTACCTTGGGATGATGAGTTATCCAGATAAATTGTGTCCCTTTGATGTACCAATACTGCTGCTGATCTGAATCACATCTGTGGTCACCACTTGCAGGAATCCATCCTGCAAAATCTTGAGGGAGTCTGTCGAGTAATGTCTGTGATGGTGCAATGAAGTTACTCTGAACATGGATGTTGATAGAGGTGAGGGGGAGAGCAGCTGAAGTAGCTATTTTCTCGAGCTGATCCCCAGCACACTTTTTATTTAGGATTTTTTTACAGTCAAAGTCAGAGTGCAGGTGCAGGAGAGTAGGCAGGTGTGGGGTTTGTAAATCACATAATAAGAATTCCAGGTGGATAATGGGGAAGCAAGATTACAGAAACATTTAGTGATAAACATAGGAAATAAGGTGGGAGATAAGGGAGATAAGATAAGCAGGAAAGTTCTTGTTTATGGCAGGAAATAATATGGTGAATGTTCTGTGTGGGCAGAGAAACAGGCCTCCAAGTTATTTCTTAGATTTAACGATCAGAGGGTTCCCACAATACATTCCAAATTAAAACCCTATGACAGGGTCCCAAATTCCTGACATTGCCCACGCTGCTTCTTGTGTCTTGGAGTCTCTAGAGCCTTCTCAGGAGCACTGCTGTTTGAGGCACTCTTTACTTTGAGACAGTCCATGAGAATCTGCTGAGACTTGCATAAGCATAACCTCTGGAATTACTTTCCAAATCCCTTTGAAATCTCTTAGCCATACAAACTCATAGGTATTTAATATTTTTCCTTTGGTGTCAAGGTCTTTTTCAGGATGCATTTCTAGTCAGTGCTTGGAATTTGCCCCCTGATGCCAGGGAGGTTCATCCCCAGGAGTCATGTCCTATGCCAGGGGGAAGGTATTGCATTTAAATGCTGAGTTTGGCTTAGAGAGATTCCACATTTGAGCAACAAGGAGGTTTTTAAGAGATAAGTCTTAGGCAATATATAATACTAGACTAAATTTCAATTTCACAAGAAAAGTTTCATAAGTATTTTCATCAATATCAAGGGTTTGGTATAATTGTCTATCTTCCTTCACTAGGCACTGCTCTTGTCTACAGAGGATTCTTGCTTTCCTATTAGAGAATGTAGCAGAACTCCCCAGGATGGGAATTCAATTCTTTCAGTTATGATGTGTGTCAGAGTTGGGTTCCTTTTTTATGGTCCATAAGTTTATTGCAGTATGACATATATTTTGAATAAATAAAATTGTCACATCACTAAAAATTCAATTGTATGTTAGTATTTTGAAATTTTCCACAGTTAAAAGTTGTTTTATTTTGATAATTTTTACTCAATTTAGGAAGATTCTAGGGAACTATATTCAAGATTTAGTATTTTCTTCATCCATGTCCCATCCACTACATTCAAAGCTATTCTTCATTTCTTTTACAATGCTTTCATTAATAACATTTCTTTCTTTCTGATAGTTTCCTTTGCTATGCTTACATTAATCATTTGTTCTCATATTTGTTTGTTTAAAATAATTATTTAAAATTCCTCTGTGATAATTACAGTCTCTACTCCATATCTGACTTTTATTCTGATGCATGTATTTTTTTTTTTTTTGCAGAATTTTTTTCCTTCATTTTAGCCTACTTTATCTCTTCAAATAGAAGATATGGTAGATTAAGACATGTGCAATAATAAAAGGCATACTATTAACTTAATATGAATTCTTTGACTATAATCTCATTTGAAAATGTATCTTTGATTATCTTAAAGTGAGTCATGGTTTGGCCTTATTTTAGATTGGATCTTTGAAGGCATGATCTTCCTAAAACCTTGATTAGGAAATTCTGGCCCCTAAAACTGTGCATCAATAAATTCTTGCTTTTAAAGTATTGAAATTACATGGTAATTTTTGTAGAAAATCTCGCAATTTATGACTGTTTTTGGTATCAGAATGAGGTGTTGCTCTTGGGTACCTAGTATGTGGAAGTGACTGTGGAGTTGGTTAATGATTACAAGATGGAGGAATTTTGAGGTACTTGATAGAAAAAGGTAGATTTCTTTGAAGAGACTCTCAATGATGATATGGTTATAAAGGAATGTCCTGTCAGGGCTGAGAAAAAAATTAAAGCTATAAATATACCTTCTGACATCTTACAGAATAATTTCATGATAAAAGAAGTATGGTAGAAATATGGACTTTCAAGTGCTTCTGTTAAGGACATAAGAAGAATATGTTATTGGGGAAAATGGAGGGAAGTTGATCTTTGTTATAAAATGGCAGATAATTTGAGAAAAAATTGTTAGGATTTCATGTGAAAAGCAGTAGTTACAATTGATGAACTTTGATATTTAACTGTGGATAATTTCAAGCTAAGTTTGGAGGTCATGGACTGTTCTTTTCTTTAGACTTATAGTAAAATGAGGGAGGAAAGGAATAATTTGAGGAGTGACCTATAAAGCAATGAAGAAATCACAATTGGTGATTTGTAAAATTCTTAGCCTAACCAAATAGTATCATCGTTTTAAATTTTTTTTTATATTTAAAGAAGCTTGAGTTTAGGACCAGAGATAGCTCAATCAGGGGCTTTCCCTGAACTCCTCAGAGGACAGAATGGGGCACCATGTGTGGATTTGTCTCCACAGCTGTTATGTAAGACTATGTGTATGCCCCATGAATCCAGTCAGGCATACATTGGCAAATAACTCAGTTCACAGTGACAGCACTGCTCTGTGAAATGATTGCTGGGTAGTAGTTGTAGGATCTTGTCCTCTCAGCTTGCTTCTTCCAGGATGGGATACTCATCCTACAATAAGCAAAGGCAATAAATGTCCGTGAAACACAACTCCTCTGCCTGGGAAAAAAAAATAGAAGCAATATACTTTAGTAAAACTACTGAAATGAAACACAAATGGGTAAAATATGAATATTTGGAAAACCTCATTATTGGTCAAGGAAATAAAAAGTAAAGTGACAAACATATAGAAATATACACTCATAAAACCTGCAGAAAGTTTAAAATATGAAAGAACACATTGTTTAAGGTTGTCATATAAAGGGAACTCTTACACCAGAAGGTGTTTAATACAGCCAACTTTGAAAACAGTTATGACATATATATATATATTTTTTTTTAAAGATTTTATTTATTTATTTATTTATCCCCCGCCCCCCGCTGCTTGTGCTCGCTGTGTCCATTTACTGTTTGTTTTTCTGTGTCTGCTTGTCTCCCTTTGTTGGGTCATCCTGCTGCGTCAGCTCACGGCGCCACATGGGCTGGCTTGCCTTCACCAGGAGGCCCCGGGAATCGAACCTGGGGCCTCCCAAATGGTAAACGGGAGTCCTATCGATTGAGCCACATCCGCTTCCCATGACATATATACTTAATTTGCATTTTTATTTTAAAAGTTTTGGGTTTAGAAAACAATAATGCCTGAAAAAAAGAATTTTCATATACTACCTAATAATTAACCCCTTGCCTTGATGTGAATCACATGTTACAAATGATTATAGCACTTTGCTATAATTTTAGCTTCATTCAAGGTTTAACTTAGGGTATACTGTGTAGTGTAGTTACTATGTATACATATAATAAGTCCCCTTTTGACCGCATTCACAATTACATTATGCTGTTGTGCTATTAATTATGTTCACAATCTTGTGTTACCATAACCATCATCCATTACCAAAACATTTCCATTATTTGAAACAAGAGCACTGTACATTTTAAGCCTTTAATTCCCATTCCTTATCTCCACCCTATCTCTGCCAACTCATATTCTAGGCAATAACTATGAGTTTGCTTATTCTGATTATTTTAAATTATTAAGGTCATACAAAATGTATCCTTTAGTGTCTGAATTATTTCACTCAACATAATGTCTTCAGGTTTCATCTCTGTTGTCACATGTTTCAGGACTTCATACATTTTTACTGCTGAATAATATTCTTTTGTATGTATGTGGCAGCTTTATTTATGCATTCATTGGTTGACTGATACATGGGTTACTTCCATCACTTGACATTTGTGAATACTGCTACTTGAACAGGATTGGTGCTAATTCAACATTGAATTCTGGCCCTGAACTTTTCCTAGGTTTAATTTTTGTTGTTGTTGTTCAATCTCTTTTCTTATTATAGAGTTTTTGGAGTTTTCTATTTCTGCTTGAGTCAGTTAGGTGATGTATATTTGTGCAAATATTTCCACTTCATATGGATATTATGATTTGTTGGCATAACAATGTCCTAGGTACAATCTTCTAATCATTTTTTTTTCTATAAGGTCAGTATTAATATCACCATATTCGTTTCTGATTTTGTTATTTGGATCTTTTATTTTATTTTCTTTGTGAGTTTAGCTAAAGATTTGACATTTTTATTGATCCATTTCAAAGAAGCACATTTTGTTTTGTTGATTCGTAAATGGTTTTCTATACTTTACTTCATTTATCTCCATTCTAATCTTATTTCCTTCTCTCTGCTGTTTGGTTTACTTTACTCTTCTTTTATTAGTTCAGCAAGATATGAATTAGGTAATCACTTTGATATATATTTTTCTTTCTCAACGTAAGCATTCATGGCCATACATTTCATTCTGGCACTGCCTTTGAAGCATCTGGTAAGTTTTGGCATGCTGTACTTTCATTTTCATTCATTCCTATGTATTTTCTAATTTCCATTACAATTTTTTCTTTTACCATGTGGTAGCTGGAGATGTGCCATTTGATTACATAAGGTTTGTAAATTTCCACTTTTTAAAAATCAGTGATTTCTAGCTTTATTCCATTGTGATCAAAGAGGTTACTTTGTATAATATCAACATTTTTATATTATCCAGACTTCTCTTGGACTCTAACAAAAGTCCTATATTATAGAATAATCCATGTGCACTAAGAATAGATGGTAACTTTCTCAACATAATAAAGGGCATTTATGGAAAACCCACAGCTAACAGCATAATCTATGGTAAAAGACTGAAGTCTCCTATATCAGTCCTGGCTGTTCAGCTATCTTCAAATGCAGGTTTAAGTTGTCAGGCAAATGGATTATTTCTCCCTGGGGCTTCGGCTGTTTAACCTTGTCACATGGGAAAAAAAGACAAATTTGCCTCTTCTTGTGTCAGTATGAGTCAATATCTGTTTATATCATATCCAGCAAGGATGTGGGGACTCATCTGACTTCTTGCCTTACTGACAAAGTCCATTATAAAGCCCTGCAGCAACCTTAACCTGTAATCTAATCAAAGTGTCCTCAGCTGAATTTAATGCAGTCAAAAGATATCACACCCAGAGGAATAGATTAGTTTACAAACATGATCTTTCTCTTTTTGAGATTCATTAAATAATCTCAAACTTTCATGCTACGTAAATGCAAATGGGGTAAATACATTATGCACAAACAATGGGCCAATATGAGTCAACAAATGAATAGATAAGAAAATGAATTACATACACAAAATGTAATATTGTTCAGAAGTAGGAAAAAAGGCCTGACATATTCTGTAAATTGGAAGAACCTTGAAAAGATTATGGTCATGAAATAAGCATTACACATAGGACAGAGATTATATGTTATCTATGTAAGGCATGTATAGAAAGAGATGCATAGGTACAGAAAATGTTTAGGTGTTACCATGGTTTGGTTGCTGTGGGGAAGAGTTAATGTACATTGGTTAGATATGGATTGTGGGTATATAAAATTAATAAAAGAAAGATAGCACCTCCCCCAAAATAGCAAATACAATTTACATAAATTCAAATGACCATTACATCTCTGGATAAGGAGAGGCCTTGAGTAAAGAAGAAATAATCAAAGTGTGAGACTTGTCAATATTATTCCATTTTTATATTTGAACATTGGAGAAAAATTCAGGTATTTTTTGGATTAAATAAGGGAAATGTGTCATGACAGGATTTTATAAAATAATTCTTCCATAATTTATTATGCTGATTTCTGTCTGTTTTATTATTTTAGTTGAACTAAATTTCAAAATATGAAACCATAATTTGCATAGAATAATAAGGGATATATGTTTAGGTTATATAGCCCTCTTTTTATAATACCTCTCTGTTCCTATATATTGTTCATTTTTTTCCATAGAACTCATAGCATATTAATCATAGCTATTTAAATTCCTGATATGATAATGCTAACATATCTGTCATATTGATTATTGTTCTGCCCCTTACTCTATATCTACAAACTGTGTGTTTTGCCCTTTTGAAGGTCTTTCAAATTTTTTATTTTTATTTAATGCCAGACATGATATATCTAAGAAAAGGCAATGAAATAAATAAGCCAGAGGTGTTGTCTTAGGTTTGTTGCTGCTATGAAAAATGCCACATTGCTTTTTCAACAGGAATTTATTGGCTCATGTTTTCAGGGGATAGAAGGCTTGTGTACTCTCTGGGTTGGTAGCATTTTGTCTGACCAGCAATCTTTGCATTCCTTGGTGTTACCAAAACATGGTAAACAAGTCCTCTATGACTTGTTGGCTTCCAACATCATTCTCCAATGTGAGATTTTCTACATGAAACCTCATTCATATGGGCCAAAACTTAAGTAAAATTCAGATTTTGTAAAGGTCAATTTTACACACCCAGCACAATGGATTAACATTAGGAACATATTTCTCTCTCTTTGTTTTGTTTTGCTTTGTTTTTCCTAAGGTATGTAATTCATAGAAACATAGGCCATGTTCTGTTCCCCAGAATACATTCATTCCCAAATCCAAAATACATCCATTTCATCATATTTCAAAAAATTAATTCATTTAAGTAAAAACTCTGAATCCAACATCTAATAAAAAATCCATTACAGGTATCCTTCACAGGTGTGTGGGGAAAATGTCTTCCTGCACTGAGAACTGGGAATCTAGTAAAAAGTTATTTTGTTCCAAAATACAATGAAGATAGAGTCATAGGCTAAACGTTCTTTTGGAATTAAAGTAAATGTTCAAAGATTTAATGGGTGGATGACTGCAAAATTCTGTGCTGAAAGTGAGAGCCACTGAATGTATATTTGGATAAAATGTGAAAGGCATGGGACTGTATAACACAGTGAACCATATAGAGGAAGATAGACTGTGGTCAACAGTACAAATATGAGAGTGCTCTCTCCTGGACTATAAAAATGTACAATATTAATTATAGTGTTAATTATAGCAGGTGTATGGAAAAAGAAACCAAGTGTTAACTATGGACCATAGTTAGGGGTAATATTCTGATCATGTTCTTTTATAATCTGTTACAAATGTTCCACAACATTGTAAGGGTTTGGTGGAGGGGTGAAGTATCAGAATTATGCACATTATACATGATTGTTTTATAAGCTTACAAATTCTCTAATTAAATAAATAATTAAATAGTTTATAATGAAGCTCTTTTTCTAAGATTAAATAGATCTCATTGCATTCAAACATGAAAAAGTGAGCACCATTTTATTATCCTAATACCTCTTGGGCATCTGGGCACACTGAATCCTTACTGGATATAACATTTGAGTTGGATCTGGAGACATTTAGAAAAATGTCTTCCAGGACTGTGATGATCTTGAGATTGTTTTGGGAAACCAATATTGAAATATTAGGATATTCATTATCCCTTGTCATTTAATTACTCAGTAATTCATATTGGCTTTGCAGAATTAAAACTATTAATCAAATAATAATGTGGAATTTGATTATATTTGGGTATTGGAGGTAAAAGAGAGTTAAATATACTTTTTCAAAACCAGAAGTTAAGTTCAGTTATCTGATGTAATTTTTCATTTGAACCAATATGTTTTAAACCTTGATTCTGAAGTTGATTTTTTTTTTTTTGATTGGAGGCATCAGGTCTAACAAAGCACAACCCACATTTATACATTGTGCCTATTTGTGGACTAGAGACAAATTTTTCCAAAGATCTCTGGAAAGCTACATATGACCTTCCACCATGATTAAGCATTCAGCCCATTTTTTTGAGAAGTTGAAAGCCTTACATAAGGAATCAATCATTACTTTATACTTTTACATTATATTTTCTATTGAAATCTTTCATGCTAAATAATGAAGATTTGTCTTATGAGGCAAAAAAAATCCACAACAATTTAATGAACTCATAGTGTGGTAATGTTTCAAATAATGGGCTTGGAATTTGTGACTTTAAATGTTTTGACTTTCCTTTTGAATAAATTTTCCTGTCTTCCTTCAAAAATGCATAGGAAATAGCTTGATTATCCAATACATTTATAGTTCTACCTGTGTAGCTCTTTGACATAGAGGTTAAGGAAATATGTAACTTTAATGTTTACCCAAGATGTTCTTATTTTAATTCTCTTATTACTACCTACAATTTGGTCACAGAGGATCCTTCTTGTATCTAAAATTGAACTTCTATCCCCACATCTTGCTTGATTAAAAGGAAAATTATTCAAGCAAAAAAATTCATCATAAAAATTCTTGGAGAATAAAATATATGAAGAAAGCTATATATACCTCTGTTGAAATAAATAATAAATGAATTATTTTATAAAATGGAAGCAAAGTTTCATCACCTATTTTTTTCAAAATGGTTAAATGTTTTATTTTTATTAAAATAACCATTTTCCTACAGTTTACCTCCTATTTCCTCTTTGATGTATTAGGTATTTATTCAATTTTCCCAAATATTCAGGTAATTCATTTTTTAACTCTAGTTAAGTTTTTTATATTACAGATAGCAAATGATTTTCATAATTGCTCTAATTATCTCTTCAAAGCTTTTATAAAAAATATATTTTATGAATGTGCTTTTGGAGGTGTAAGCAATAATAAATCTTAATAACAAACTGCAGATATTTAAATGAAAATCCTAGTAGATTAGAAAATATTTCCAGTTTTCATTTTTTACATTGTAAAATACTTTGTTTCTATATGTTTATTGAACTTATATTTTCATATAACGTTTTATTTTTTCATATATTTTCTGTTAGTACCTAAGTCTATAGTATTTTTCTCTTATATTTCTTCAGATTTCCCCAATATCTTATCTAATTTACTCCTTTAAAATCTCATGTGTTGCATTTCTTAACATTCATTCTATTGACAATATTTTTTACTTTTTTATTTGGCTTGATAATTTTATTCCATATGTTATTTATTTATTTATTTATTTATTTTCAAGAATATTGGATTACATAAATGTGACAAAAAAATATAGGGAATTCAAATACATGTCACTCCCTCCCCTTCCCATACTTTCTCACATTAATAACATCCTTCATTAGTGTGGTACTTTTGTTACAATTGATGAACCCATATTGAAGCAGTGCCACTAACCATGGATCATGGTTTACATTATATTTTACACTCTGTTCTATGCAATTTTGTAAGTTAAGACCATTTATTTAAGGACCTTTATCTGTCATTGTCACATCATGGAGTACAATTACAATGTCCTGAAAATTCCCCCATGTTACACCTTTTCTTCCCTCTTCCACCCTCAGAAACTCTGGTGGCCTCTGCCTCCACATCAATAATAAAAAGTTATTTCATTGCTAGAACATTAAAAAGTCTATAGAAGAATCCTTGTAAGTCTACTTTAGCCCATTGTTCATTATCAAATCTTGACGTTTTGGCGATGGTGGTGCCCACTCTGCCTGTAATTGAGAGAGTGCTTAGATTTCATGGGACAGGTGGATGGAAGTATCTTGCTTGCAGTTGCAGACTCTATTTCTTCCTTGCTATGGGAATTGTCCATTATCATTGCCTTGTTAGTTTTCCTGGGTGAGTCCAATGAACTGGAGGGTTCATGTCGCAACTTTGCTGAGATTCAAGACCCAACTGGCACATGGACAGACCAAAGATTTAAGTTTTTTGGTCATATACTTACAAAGCCTAGTACTAATTATAGGTTCAAATAGAAGGAGAAGAAGAGCCATGTGTAGGGAAACCACAAATGAGTCCAGTTCTCTCACAGTGGGGAACATAAATTCCCAGGAAAGGCCCACTGGCAGGCAGCTATACTCCTTAGCTCTCCACCATGCCTATTTTCTTTGGATATCTCTAGATCCCTCAGGAGCCCCACTATTTGAGTCAAAATTTACTGTGGCAGTCAATGTGATCCTGCTGAAATATGCATAAGCATAACCTCTGGAATGACTTCCCAAAACATTTTGAAATCTCTTAGCTATCAAAACACATTTGTATTTACCATTTCCCCCTATGGTCAAGATCTCTTTCCATGTACATTGCTAGTTTGTGCTTGGTTATGATCCCTTAGTGCCAGGGAGCCTCTCCATGGTAGTCATGTGCCATGCCTGGAGGAAGGTAATGCATTTATATGCTGAGTTTAGCTTTAAGAGGGGCCAAATTTGATCAACAAGTAGGCTTTCAGGAGGTAACTCTTAGGAAATATATAATACTAGGCTAAGGTTCAATTTCAAAAGAAAAGGTTCATAAGTATAATCATCAATATCAAGGACCCAACAGAATGGTTGATCCTCTTTCACTAGGCATTGCTCCTGTACTCGGGGGATTTTAGAATATCCCATATGTTTTTAAAATACTTACATTATGGTATTAAATATGTAAGTTGAGATTTAAGTTTGACTTTTTGCATTTGGTTACAAAGAACTACCATCTGATGGTTCTATCTTTTAGTTACATGATATGTTTTTGATATAAAAATATAAGCCTGTTTTCTGTCTTATCATATTAAAATATTTTGCGTAGTATAAATGAGCATTTTATTGATAATAAAGCATATATCAGAATATTAAAATAATTAGCATGATAGAATTTATTTATACTTATAAGTTATACATTCAAACATTTTGAACACTTTAGCAAGTTTAATTTTATTTCTCAGTTTTCCATGTCTTGGGTCAAAGTAAAAGGGGAATAAAATTATCTTTCTTAGCCTGCATTGACCATTTTTGGCATGCTCTTTGATTCAACATTTAGATATAAATGATAGCATATATTTAATGATTCATTTTAAATTTCTTTATAATGCCTGACATATTTTTCCAGATGGGCAAAATCATGTCAGCACTTATAGAAAATAGTAAATGTACATTCATTCATAAGAGTGCTGATAAAAATTATTCCAGACATATATTCCTTAAAATATTAATAAACCTTTTGTATTAGTCAGCCAAAGGGGTGCTTATGCAAAAGACCAGAAATATGTTGGTCTTTATAAAGGGTATTTATTTCAGATAGAAGTCCACAGTTACCAGGCCATAAAGCATAAGTTTCTTTCCTCACCAAAGTCTGTTGCCACATATTGGAGCAAGACAGCTGCCGATGCTTGCCTGGGTTCAGGCTTCTTGGGTTCCTCTCTTCCCAGGGCTCTGTTTCTCTCTGGGCTCAGCTCCTCTGTTTCCTCCACAATGTCAGCTGTAGACTATGAGGCTCTCTAGGCTTTGCTTCTCTCCACAAGGCCAGCTGTAGACTATCAGGTGAATGGCTTGTCTCTATCCCAGGGCCTTCTCTCCTTCCTCATGACCAAGCTCTCTTACTTCCCAGGGCTCCAGCTCAAGACTCCAACATCAAAACTTCTCCCTCTGTCCTTTGCCTTGCCTTTTATATTTGATTCCCACCCCATCAGTGGGTGGGGCTCAATGCCCTACTGACATGCTCCAGTTAACACCCTAATCATAACTTAATCATGCCCAGATTAGCAGACCAATTTACAAGCATGATCCAACATCTGTTTTTGGAATTCATAATTACATCAAACTTCCAAATGGCTACATCTTGTATTACAATACAAATTCAATTTAGAAAATTGATATATTTCTAAATATGTTTTAAATTTAGAAATGCATCAAAGAAAATTCCTTTGCATTTAGTAATCAATATTTTTTCTCTTAAAGGACAGTCAGTGTTATTGCATTGAACTTTAAGGTATTATCTCCTTTGATATTATGTTTCAAAACATGTAGAGAGAAAATCAAAATTTTGAAATAGTTCTTATACATACTGCTCTGTTCCAGCATGGCCCAAAAGCACTTTCTTCTTTCTTGATATGGTCATCCTCTTTTTGTGGCACTGATGGGAATTTCTTCCCAATTCATCTTATCTGAATAGATACTAGACTCCACTGTAATGTTCTTTCTACTCAGTTCTCCTTCATTGAAATACTGTACATCTCCACCTGTTGTCCAAGATGCAAAATATCTTCCTTTATTATAGTAAACCATTACTTGCTGGGGTTATGAAATACCAATATTTATGTTTTGTTCCCACAGTTGAAGTTAAACTCTTTTTCTTCTTTTCATATCTTATGATTGATTTTTGATGATGTGACACCAAAAATATAACCCATTCTGCTCATGTGCAAAATGAACTGGTACTCCATGGCCATATGAGGGTTCCATCATGCATTTAATACAGAGTATGCATTTGATTCAACTTCCACTGTATAGGTTTCAGCTCATTTACATTTTTGACATTCCAACTGTCTTGCAATTGGTGTGCCAGGACATTTCTCAGTATGAGTATACTGTCTTCCTGAGTGGCCTTATTATTCTGCTGCTACCATTCATGGCCATTCTAGCTACCTATGACCATATGTTTACTGGTGTTCCAGATGAGCTCCAGTGAAGGACAGACAAAAGGTGTCTCCACTTTGTTCCTACCACTTGGTTGTGCAAGGCAATTTTCCGGGTAACTTTCTTCACTTATTTGATAAATGAGTAAAATTGGAGACAGATAAATTGGAGACAGTGTTCTACATGATTATCACACATCTTTTGATCCTGTGAAATAAAGTGGTCATGGGTGATATGACAAGATTTTGAGGAAATTAAATTTATAAAATTTGATTCTAGGGACTGCCTATTCATTTAGGTTGAACAGCATGCAAACACTTTTGCATGTCTACTGCCTTGGAGAGAAGTGAAATCCAAGAAATATTTACTAAATATATTTTGTTAAAAATAAAATTCCCTTCTTTTTTCAGTAATGAAGGAGAAAACATTGTTTTTGAACTAGATGGATTTCCAATTTAGAATATATAGAAAGGATGTGATTAGCAACTTTGTTTAGCTACTAAAACTATGTTACCATCTCATCACAAATACTCGGTAATGTCCTTTTAAACACCCTGAAAATCAGTCCATAAGAAATATATTCTATTCAAACAAATAATGCTAAGTTCATCTATATAATGACCACTTATGCCGAACAAATTGCATACATGCATTCACTCATTATCCCTTCCTTCCTCCCTCCTTTCCTTCCTTCTTCCCTTTTTAGTTCTTTCTTTCTTTCCTTCCTTCCTTACTTCCTCCCTTCCTTCCTTTCTTCCTCCCTTTCTTTCTTTCTTTCTTTCTTTCTTTCTTTCTTTCTTTGCTCTTTCTCTCTTTCTCTCTTTCTCTCTTTCTCTCTTTCTCTCTTTCATTTCTTTCTTCCTCACTCTTATTTTCAAATTAGACATATAATTATTGTGAAGAAATTGTTATAAGTTTCTTGAACAAAATTTTTCAGGGCATATAAACTTAAATTTATTGGGGATATAATTAAAAATCATTTGGTTCACCATAGTTAAAATAGACATATATTTAATTTGAATAGAAATTTACAGTTTTCTGAATTGGTTGTAATATTTTAGGTCCCAGTAGCAATTATTGGGAATGTATTGGTGCCTACATGGTGAAGATAAAGCCAATCAATGCTCTAAAACATGGTGCTAAATTCACAGTTGAATATGTCATAATACCATTAAAATTAAGTCAGTGTTCCAGTTGTGCATGAGCAATGATATTGTAAGAAAATATCTTAGAGATTCATTGACAGTGTCCTAATATGCATTATAGTAATAATTTGAAATTCCCATTTGAAGCATTCATTCTTGGTTCAAATAAAATATGTCTATTTTCCATCAATGTCTTAATTCAGTTTGTAATATTCGTGTAAATCCATCACCTAAGAACATAGTTGAGTTGTTTATTTCTATTTTATTTTATATTAAAGTAGTATTTTATTTTATATTAAAGACTGTGTCACATTCTGTTTAGTTCATTAATAACTTTCTTTTCAATGATTATACCACATATTTATATATGTGTACTTTTGTTATGTACATTGCTGTACTAGTCTCCTGTTTCCCATGAAAATAATTTATATTGGGTGTATAATCATTACTAGAATTAAGGTTTCATATAACAGGAATAATTGCATGGTTATAGAAAAATTTCAATTCCTTCTGCAGTGGTTGCAACATTTAACTTTCTTAAGAGTATTAAATGACATCTTGTTGACTGACATCTTCTCTATAACTCAGACATGTTAGTTAAGGCACTTCACTTTTTGACAATTGAATTTTTCTAAAATAATATTTTATTTGGCACAATTTCCTTCATATGAAGTTCCTCATAGGTGTGAACAATTTGTCTGATATAAAATGCTCTTACACATAAGATTAAAAATTTATAAAACACTCAGTATCAAGCAAGAAAAATAAAAATGATTTTAAACTGTAAATGATATAAAAACATAAAAAGTCATAATAAATGTAATTTGTATTTTTTCCACACTAAATAATTCCCAATTTATATGTGTAGGGGAGATCATTAGCCAAAGACATATATTTTATGTCCAATTGCTAGCTTCATATTTAGCATGTTTCTTTTTTATAGATTTTGACATGTGTTTAATATTTTGTCTTTTGATGGATAGAATCATTTGTCATTTTTCCCAGCATTTTATCTACATTCATCTGTATGATATACTAGCATATATCATGAAAATTTAATGGCTGAAATTATGTATTTAACATACTTTTAAGCAAATCATCCTTTGAAGACATTTAAATTGATTTATTTAGAAACAAAAGACATAAGTTCATGAATCATAAGATGAAGTCTCATAAAATGAACACACCCTTGTGTTATTAATAGGATATTGACAATACATGACAAAGGCCCCTCATTTCCTGTATTTTCATTACCCATTATTAGCCCTAGTAAGACCACAATAATTACTTGATATCAGTGATTGTATATGTTTTTAAAATTATAAACATGGAATCATATTGTGTGTACACTCTGGTTACTTTCAATTTTGTTATTGTTGTGGGATTCACATGTTACTGTATTAGGAAATATTTAATTAGTTACCATTGTTGTGTGGCATTCCATTAGATGATGACAATAGATTTATTTAAGCATATTACTTGGGCTGGATTTTTGGATTTTTTTCCATTCTAGACTATTATGAATATTTCTAGTGTGAAATTTCTAGTAATTGATTTGGTATGCAGATACATATGTTTTGGATGGGTATTTATACCTAGGAAAGAGTTTCTGGATCACGTGAAAAAAGCAGTCCTAGAATTTTTAATGCATGGGTAAAGAAAAGGTTGCAGTGAAAACTAGAAAGTATAATGAATTAAATATCATGAATTAATAACAATTGTGATTAGCAGGAAGCTTATATCTAAGGTACATATATACAAAGTGGAAAATTTTGAAAATGATTTTAAATTGATTAAATTAAAAATAAATTTTATATCTATATATTAGAGATGAAAGATTACAAACTGAAATTTAAAATTTGCATCAAATATATATGCATCATATATTAATAAATAACTATGAACAATGTAAAAAATGTGAGATCCCTTTCAGATATTTTTTACTTTTGAGAAAAGAGAAATATCATAAATAATATGAGGAATATAAACTGCACATGGTTTAATTTGAAAATTAAAAACATAAATAGCCCTCAAATTTTTCATATTAATTCAATGTAATTTTCATTTAATACCCATCAGCTTCTGTGTGTGCAAGTATTCAAAACTAGAATATGGAATGTGTGAAGTGATACATAAAATTTGAATTGGACAAATAATATTTTAAAATAACATATAATTATAATTAAAATATTGTTATGTTTTTATATATACAGACTTTGAAGTGACCATTATTTTTACTGTAACAAAAGCTAGAACAGAGTTAGTGCATGCTTTTTCTAGAACCTCTCTGTCATTCTTAGAATAGAGATCTTTCATTTTAATGTTTTTAGTTCATGTTTATAAGAAAGCTGCTGCCTTTCCAGATTCTTATCAATATTATGAGCAAAAAGGGTGAGGAAGATGAAATGCTATATGGGCAGTGACGTTGAGAAATTACCTTTAAAAACATTCTTGCAAAGCTCATTCAATATTTTCCTTTTAAAGTTCATTCATCATCTTTAACTGAAAGAATTCCCCAAAGGTTTGTAATTTTAACTAAACATATAGTGGGTGCCCTAACATATTAAGGTTTCATTAGAAATTAGGGCATGTCTACCACAGAGCCATTTGTCAGAGACTGGTATAATTAAAGTCCTTTCCTGAACAAGTGCCCTCATTAGCAAGGACAGTTTTCCGACAAGTAGTGCTGAAAACTATTTCGATTAGAAACACTATGGAGAATGTTAAAAAACATATATGAATGACTATTTCAACATCTCTTGTAGAGAGGTCTATATTACAACCCTGCCCATTCACAATATCCCTTGCTTTTGTCTAGAATATGATTGTGTGCATGGTCAGTTAAGGGGAATGAAAGAAAAATTGTGGAAATGATCATGTTTTTAAGATGTACTTGCATATGTTAAATTTGTATTTTCATGGAAACTATGAGTTATGTTTATTTATTCATTTTTGGAAAAGATATATTTTTAGGTCAGAGATAATTGGGCTTCAATTTTTTCTTAATCTTATCTCTTCTGTAATCATTCCATGACTGGAGATAACATATTGGGAAGAAATTTTTATTTAAATCAAAATTAATCAACTAGGTTAATACACATGCAGAAATACACATTCTCTTTATTATAATATTAAATATAAAGGAATAGAACATCCCTTAGTATGCTATATTTGTTATAATTCAGGAAAGTATATTTTTATAGTTGTATTATCTGTATACTTCATTCTTTACACAGGGGTTCACTATATTTTAGAGTCTTACGCTTTTTCTTTTAACTTTATCCTTGTAACATACACATGACCTAAAATTCCTCATTTCTCCATGTTCACATGTGTGAATTACATGTGTAATTCATTGATGTAATTACATTAATAAATTTGTGCTACCAGCACCACCATCCATTACCAAAAATTTACAATCAAACCAAATTGAAATTCTGTACATTTTAAGGTTTAACTTTCCATTCCCTACCACCACCCCAGACCATGCTAACCTATATTCTAAATTCTGATTTTATAATTTTTCTTATTGCTTAATACCAGTGAAATTATACACTATCTTTCTTTTTGTGTCTGGCATATTTTACTCAACAGAACATCATCCAAGTTCATCCAAGTTGCATGAATCAAAGTTGCATTCTTTTTATTTCTGAATAAAATTGGCTTGTGTGTATACACCACATTTTTTTCCATTCATTACTTTGTTTCATCATGGACACTATGTTTGCATCTTTGTAAATAATGCGGCTATGAATATCAGTGTTCAAATATCTTCAGGAGTTCTTGCTTTCAATTCTTTTGTGTTTACATAAACTGTGGGATTCCCAGGTCATATGGTTATTCTGTACTTAGCTTTATGAAGAACTGATAAACTATCTTCCACAGTGTCTTCAACATTAAACAGTGCCACCAGCAATGAATGAGTGTTCCTATACTCCACATTCTCCCCAATACTTGCAATATTTAAAAAAAATTTTTTTTAATAGTAGTCATTCTAGTGGTTGTGAAATGGACCCTCATTGTGCTTTTGATTTGCATTTGTCAAATGGCTAATGATGTTGAGCCTATTTTAATGTGCTTTCTAGCCATATACATATCTTATTCAGGGAAGTATTTTTTGAAGACTTTGGCCCATTTTTTAAAATTGAGTTGTCTTTTTGGAACAATGAAATAAATAGGCCACTTGTGTTGTCAGTTGCCTGGCTGCTATGACAAATACCACAGTCTGTTGCAGTAACAACAGGAATTTATTGGCTCGAGGATTCAGAGGATAGAAGGCCTGATACTCTAATGCACTTCCTGAGTCCCTTGAATTCCCAACACATGTCAAAGTCTTAATGACTTCTACCATGCTCATTAGAGTGGTTTACTCTACATGAAGTCTCATTCCTGTGTAGAATGGGCCACAATTTAACTAAAAATAACATCTTGAAAAGGTCTTATTTATACATGCATAGTAATGTATTAATATTAAGAACAGGTTTTGTTTGTTTTGTTTTGTTTTTGTTACTAATGTACATAATTCCTGCTTTCAATGTCCCAACTCTGGATCCAAGAAAGACATATTTTTTTAACCCGTCATATCTCATAATCTTTAATTCATCTAAGAAAAAGCTATGAATCCAATGTCTAATCAAAATTAATTACGGTTGTGCCCCATCCTGGACAGGAATTTGTCTTTGTCTTACAAACTGCTGTAGCGTAGAATTCAAATTATTTGCTTCCAAAATACAATGGTGATAGGCATAGAATAAACATTGCTTTTTCAGAAGGGAGTAACTGGAAGGAAACAGGGGTCAAATGTCACAAGATTTAAACATGGCATCATAAACTCCATTAGATTCCAAGGTCTAAGAGTCATCGGTGAATCAAAGATTTGTCCTCTTGGCTTCATGGAGAAGCATTCATATGGTTTCCAAGCACTTGTGAAATCATCAGAATCATGGCCACATTTTGCCTGAATGCAGGGGTATAGGCCCCAGAATACCAGAGCATTGGAGTTGTGGTATTCTCCATAAATATAGGGGTTCAGGTACCAACTGCTCATAATTCCAGGTGAAATGGCCTGTCCCCATCAAGCACAGAGGTGGACTGGCTGTTTCCACACAAATAGGTAGTTATTTCTTCTTAGCAGGAGAGGTACTTTTGGATCCAATCCTCTTTATCAATGTTTTTGTCTATTAAGTACTTCTGCCTTCTGTTTATCCCTTTTCTGTCCCTTTCTGTCCACATTGGTAGTACGCTTCTGTACGTAACAATTTTGCAAAAAACTTGCCAGATTTTCATTCAGGAAAAAGGGGGTCCAAACATCAGATGAAAGAACATTCCACAACATATTCTTCAATAACTCCATTTTAAATCTTCTCTTTAATGGAATGGGTTAGGAATCAGTTCTTGACACAATTTCCAAAACCTACATTGCAGAAATGGAGGAAAGACAGTTTTTAAATAACTTGAGATATAGTTATCAGAGATATATCAACTGGGGGAGATATGTTCAAGTGTACAATTTAGTCCCTTTCATTGCACTTAAGTAGAGGATCCAGGTTTTCTCTAAGATGCATTAATGTTTGGTCTGTGGCATGAAATAAAGATTTAGGATATTTAATTCAAATAAGTGTATGTAATTTTGGGCTATTGCTACTAGACTTGTATTAGAGTTTTTAAATGTGAAGAAACCTGAAATTATTAAATAAATTTAAATGATGATGGCATTCATCAAAGAAATAATTTTACAGGCAAAATTTTAACACATATTTCAACTTATTTTAACTATAACTTTCTTATCAGAGTTATGCATCAAAGGTTCATTGCTTGAAAAAAATTCCTACAAGGCCAATTATCCTGAAATTAATTGCTATATTATGCATTTATTAAAGCATAGAAACAGAGATACACAACACCAAATATTAACAAGTTATTATAAAACTTAAATAAAAGAATCAGTTGGTATTGATGTGTAGCATTCTTCAATTTTGGTGTTTTTTTTTTAATTAGTGAAGTTGCAAGTTTACAAAGCATAATATGCAGAATTCCCATATATCATCCCCTACCAACACGTTACAATGTTGGGGAATTTTTGTTACAGATTATGAAAGAACAAAGTGGGTGTCTTACACGTAGCTATGTTCCATAGTATGAACTTGGTATATTTTTCATGCACCCCTGTAATTAACATTATTTGTTAGTATTGTATATTTGTTATAGTTTATGAGAGAATACTCTCAAATTTATCATGTTAACCATGGTCCATCTTCTACCTCATGGTTCACTGTGTTATATAATCCCATGCTTTGTACATTATACACAATGTGTACACTAACTGCCTCTTACTTTAATCAGAGTTGCGGAGTCATCACCCCAGTAAAGCTTTGAACATTTCTGTCCATAGTTGTTTTATGATTGCCCTTGTGAGCCAGTATTGTCTGACAAATTAATATTTTGAAAATAAAAGGCAACTTTTGGTTTCTTAAAATGTAGGCAATGATTCACATCACAGCAGATTTGAAAAGGCGGAAGAAAGAATTAGTGACATGGAAGACAATACATCTGAAATCAAACAGATAGTAGAACAGATAGAGAAAAAGATAGAAAAAATCCAGAAGGGACTCAGGGATTTAACTGACAAAAGAAAATGCACAAACATACACATTATGGGAATCCGAGGAGAAGAGAAGGAAAAAGGGAACAGGAGGAGTGTTGAAGGAAATAATGGTTAAAAACTTCCCAACCCTATTGAGAGAGATGGATGTGCAGATCCAGGAAGCACAGCACACCCTAAACAGCATAAATCCCATCAGGCCAACTCCAAGACATATACTTGTCAAAATATCCAGTGCACAAGGCAAAGAGAAAATACTCAAGGCAGCAAGAGAAAAGAGAACCATCACATACAAGGGAAGCACAATAAGATTAAGTGCTGATTTCTCATCAGACACCATGGAGCCAAAAGACAGTGGTATAACATAGTAAAAGTACTAAAAGAAAAAAACTTACAGCCATGAATTCTCTATCCAGCAAAACTGGCATTCAAAAATGATGGAGAGTTCAAAATATTCACAGATAAACAGAAATTAAGAGAGTATGCCAATAAGAAAACTGCACTTCAAGAAATACTAAAGGAAATTCTACAAGTTGAAAGGAAAAAACAAGGGAGAGAAAGTTGGAGGAGAGTTTAAAATCAACTGAAAAGGCAAAAACAGAAATAAAGCAACATATGACGTACATTAACAACAACAACAAAAAAAATACAGCTGAAGTAAGAAATTCATTGCGAGTAATAACACTGAATGTTAATGGATTAAATTCACCATTCAAGAGACACAGATTGGCAGAATGGATAAGGAAATATGACTCATCTATATGCTGTCTACAAGAAACCCACTTCGACCTGGGGATTCGAGGAAGATGAAAGTGAATGGCTGGAAAAGAATTTTACAAAGCTAACTATAGCCAAAAAAGGGCAGGAGTAGCTATCTGAATATCAGACAAAATAGACTTTAAATGCAAAACTATTGTAAGAGACAAAGATGGACACTATATATTAGTAAAAGGGGTAATCTCTCAAGAAGAGAGAACATTCATAAACATTTATGCACCTAATCGGGGTGCCTCAAAATACATGAGGCGAACTCTGGAAAAACTAAGTGGAGAAATAAATGCCTCTACAATTATAGTGGGGGACTTTAATACACCATTATCACCATAAACAGAACATCTAGACAGAGAATAAATAAAAAACAAAGACTCTGTACAATACATTAGAAGACCTGGACTTAAAAGACATATATATCACACTACACTTAAATACAGCAGGATTTACATTCTTCTTAGAGTGCACATGGATCATACTCAAAGATAGTCCACATGGTAGGCCACAGAACAACTCTCAATGAATTCAGAAAGATTGAGATTACACAAAGTAATTTCTCTGACCACAATGGAATGAAATTGGAAATCACTAAGGGACAGAGAAACAGATTAGGCACAAAGATATGGAAGTTAAACAACACACTCTTAGACAAACAGTGGATCAAGGAGGAAATCTTAAAAGAAATCAGTAACTACCTTGAAACTAATGAAAATGACAACACAATATATCAAAACCTATGGATGCAGCCAAAGCTGTCCTGAGAGGGAAGTTCATAGCCATAAATACACAAATTAAAAAAGAAGAAAGAGCTAAAATTGAAGACCTAACTTCCCACTTGGAGGAATTGGAAAAACAACAACAACCTAAACCTAAAAGATGTACAAAGAAGGAAATAACAAAGATTAGAGCACAATTAAATGAAATATAGAATAAGAAAGCACTAGAAAAAATAAACAAATCCAAAAGCTGGTTCTTTGAGAAGATGAATAAAATTGACAAAACCTTAGCCAGACTAAAAAAAAAAAAGAGAGAGAGAGAACAGATGCAAATACACAAAATAAGGAATGAGCAAAGATATATCACTACTGACACCACAGAAATAAATAGTGTCATAAGAGGATACTTTGAAAAATTATATGCCAATAAGAATGATAATTTAGAGGAAATGGACAAATTTCTAGAAACTTACAAACAGCCTACATTGATGAAAGAAGAATTTGATGAACTCAACATTCCAATTACAAGTAAAGAGATAGAATCAGTCATCAAAAATCTCCCAAATAAGAAGAGCCCAGGACCAGATGGCTTCACAGCAGAATTCTAGCAAACATTCCAGAAAGATCTAACACCAATTCTGCTTAAGCTCTTCAAAAAAAGAAGTAAAATGGATATACCTAACTCATTCTACGATGCCAATATTACCCTAACATCAAAACCAAACAAAGATACCACAAGAAAGGAAAATTAAAGACCAATTTCTCTAATGAACCTAGATGTGAAAATCCTCAAAAAAATACATGCTAATCACATTCAACACATGTCAAAAGGATTATACAACATGACCAAGTGGGTTTCATCCCGGGTATGCAAGTATGGTTCAATATAAGAAAATCAATCAATGTAATACACCACATAAGCAGATTGAAAGAAAAAAAACACATGAACATCTCTATAGATGCAGAAAAAGCATTCAACAAAATACACCTCTCTTTCCTGATAAAAACACTGCAAAAGATAGGAATAGAAGGAAACATTCTGAATATAATAATGGGTTTATACAAAAAACTCAAAGCTAACATCATCTTCAATGGTGAAATCCTAAAAGCCTTCCCTCTGATATTTGGAACAAGTCAAGGATGCCAACTATCACTACTCCTATTTAACATTGTCTTAGAAGTACTTGCTTGAGCACTGAGGCAAGAAAAAGATATAAAAGTCATCCAAATTGGAAAAGAAGAAGTAAAAATTTCATTATTTGCAGACGATATGATCCTATACATAGAAAGTCCTGAGAAATCTACAAAAAAGCTTCTAGAACTTATAAAGGAGTTCAGTAATGTCGCAGGCTATTAGAACAATGCTCACAAATAATGAGCAATCTGAGGAGGAAATCAAGAAAAAAATAGCATTTACAATAGTACCTAAAAGAATGATATACATAGGAATAAATTTAACTGAAGATGTAAAGGACTTATATACAGAAAACAACACAACACTGTTAAAGGAAATCAAAGAAGATTTAAATAAATGGAAGAATATTCCCTGTTCATGGATAGGAAGACTAAACATCATCAAGATGTCTATCCTACCTAAACTAATCTACAGATTTAATGCAATCCCAATAAAAATCCACACTATTTTTTAAGAAACTGGAGAAACTAACTACAAAATATATTTGGAACAGTAAGAAGCCCCAAATTGCCAAAGACATATTGAAAAAGAAAAATGAAGTTGGAGGTATCACATTACCTGACTTTAAAACATACTACAAATCTACAGTGCTCAAAACTGCATGGTATTGTCACAAGGATAGACATACTGATCAATGGAACCAAATTGAGAGTTCTGATAAAGATCCTCACACATACAGTCATTTGATATTTGACAAGGCCACCAAGCCCACTCAGTTGGGAGAGAATGGCCTCTTTAACAAGTGGTGCTTGGAGAACTGGATATCCATATCCAAAAGAATGAGAGAGTATTACCATCTCACAACATATACAAAAATCAACCCCAAATGGATCAAAGATCCAAATATAAGAGCTAAAACCATAAAGACCTTGGAGGATAATGTAGGGAATCACCTACAGGACCTTGTAATAGGAAATGTTTTCATGAACTTCACACCCAAAGCACGAGCAACAATAGGAAAAATAGATAAATGAGATCTCCTCAAAATAAAAAATTTCTGCACCTCAAAGGACGTTATTAAGTAAAAAAAAGGCAGCCCACCCAATGGGAGAAAATATATGGCAACCATATATCTGACAGGAGCCTAATATCCTGCATATATAAAGAAATTCTACACCTAAAAAATAAAAAGAGAAAGAGCCCATTTTAAAAATGGACAAGTGACGTGAAAAGACACTTCTCCAAGAAAGAAATACAAATGGCTTAAAAGCACATGAAAAAATGCTCGACATCACTAGCTATTAGGGAAATGCAAATCAAAGCTACAATGAGATGCCATCTTACACCCATCAAAATGGTAGCTATTAAAAAAACAGCAGACTCTAAGTGTTGGAGAGGATGTGGAGGAATAGGAACCCTCATCCACTGCTGTTGGGATTGTGAAATGGTCCAGCCACTGTGGAGGACAGTTTGGTGATTCCTCAGAAAACAAAAAATAGAACTTATGTATGATACATCAATTCCACTGCTGGGTATACACCCAGAAGAATTGAAAGCAAAGACACGAACAGATTTATCCACACCAATGTTCATAGCGGCATTGTTCACAAATGCCAAAAGTTAGAATCAGCCCCGGTGCCCATCAACAGATGAATGGATAAACAAAATGTAGTACATATATACAACAGAATGTTACTCAGCTGTAAGAAGGAATAAAGTGCTAACACACGGACTAACATGGATGAATCTTGAAGACCATACTTTGAGTGAAGCAAGCCAGGTATTGAAGGATGAACATTATATGACCTCACTGATTCGAATTGAGAAAAGTGAGCAGTCTCTGAGAACCGTTGTCTGAAAGATAGGTTAACAAGGAAGAGAAAGAGAAGAGAAGGTTGTGAGCCATCACCCATATGGACATAATCTATGGTAAAGTGATAGAGTATAGTTGCATATTGAAGGATAGGACAGGTGGTGGTGATATTACTGGGTTTGGTAGTGTAGGTTTGACAGGTGGGTAGATAAGGAAGGGTGGATTAGAATACCCAGGATACTGCAGGGAGAGATGGGAGGGGGATTAGGTGCTTAATAGGGGAGGATAATCAGTGAGTCAAGATCTCTTGTTGCAGGTAGCTATGAATCTTGTCATCCATGAGTCAAGACAGGGAAGTGTCATGTGGCACAGGGGGCTGGGGAGGAAGGAACAGAAAAGATGAAACGGGGTATTTAGTGGTCAGGGGAAATGTTTTTCATTACCTTACAGTAATTTACACAGGACATGGTAAATATCATCAAAAATTATTAAACTGTACCATCTAAATTGTAAACTATACTGTAAACCACTGACAATGTTTAATAGCTTTGTTTCACTATATGTATAACAGTTATAACAATGCTACCATCCACATAAAAAAGGTTTCAATATGGGGTGAGGAAAGGAGAAGGAGGTTGGGTATATGAGAGTCTCTAGTATTCTGTGTGTAAATTTGCTGTGACCTAAAACTTCTTTGAAAATTAAATGAAAATTTGGGAGTCACTGGGGAGTGAGAGGGGGAATGTGCCATGGTACAGACTGGACACCTGATAATGCAGTGATAAAAGGAAAATATAATAATAATATTTTTTTCATTTTTTTCCCATTTTTTGAATGTCACAATCCTTTACTTTTATGTTAATTTTAGGTGATTTTTTCTGAGTTTCCATGTATTTTATCTCTTACATATAAGCTTATCATTATTTCAATTTCCTATTAATTGTATATGGCTATTATATGGGCTTCATCTTCAAGGAAGGTTTAGATCACAGAAGGGTTACAACTTGGGCAGTAGAGGATCATTGTTGGGGTGTGTCTGTGATGGGAGTTTCATGGGAGGAAGTTCACCTGAATATACATGAAAGATAGAAAAATTTTTCAAATGATCAAGGGATGGGGCATGGTCATTGTATTAGTCAGCCAAAGGGGTGCTAATGTGAAATACCAAAAATGGGTTGGTCTTTATAAAGGGTATTTATTTGGGGTAGAAGTCCACAGTTACCAGGCCATAAAGCATAAGTTTCTTCCCTCACCAAAGTCCATTGTCACGTGTTGGAGCAAGACAGCTGCCGACATTTGCCAGAGTTCAGGCTTCTTGTGTTCCTC
>JAQZBX010026748.1:0-12754 GCA_029593785.1 Cabassous unicinctus
CCCTTGCTGCTTGTGCTTGCTGTGTCCATTCGCTGTGTGTCTTCTCTGTGTCTGCTTATCTTCCCCTCGCTGTGAGGTCCCGCTGCATCAGCCCCTCGCGCCGCGCGGGCCGGCCTGCCCTCACAAGGTGGTCCCGGGAAGCGAACCCGGGGCCTCACACATGGTAAACGGAGGCTCTACTGGATGAGCCAACCCGCTTCCTGTTGTGAGGGCTTGCTGCATCAGCCACTAGGCTGCGCGGGCCGGCCTGCCCTCACAAGGAGGCGCCGGGAAGCGAACCCGGGGCCTCCCATATGGTAAACGGGGGCTCTATCGGCTGAGGCACTCCCGCTTCCCGCGTTATCCACTTTTAACATTTAGGATGAGGAAAGCTGTGGCGGGCACACACCAACCTTTGCAAAATCACACTGCTAAAATGCAAACCAAATCCACTCAAGATTAGCACAGTGTACTGACCTTTACTGGCATTCCTGAATCACTTCTAAGTTTATAAAATGCTGTGCATGCTGCATGTCAATTCTAGCAATCCTGAGAGGGGAGGCATATGTATTTCTATTTCACACATGAGGAAACTAAGGGGTATGAAACAAACAAGGGAGGTGGTATGGATAGTGTAAAGGATAATCAAAGTGCACGTGTGGGACTCGGAGACAAGGGTTCAAACTCCAGCTGCATCAGTTCCCAGCAGTGGTGTGCCCCTGGGTGTGTGCCTTCAAACCTCTCGTCCTCCTTTTCCTTCTTTTTGTATTCATAAAATTTTTAATTTTATAATTTTTAAGGCTTAAAGAAGAAAATATAATTAAACTACATAATACACTGCCCAGCACATAATAAGGACGTAATACATGGTAACCATTGGCTGATGAAAGAGTCACACAGGGAATAAGAATGGAACTGTGTCCAGACCACTCCTCCGATTCAGTTCTTATCCACAATGCCCGGTGAATTAGATACAGAGAGAGGAGGCTCAATTAACATACAATCTCGCTGAAATTCTACATAAGCATTACATAATCAGCCCTTTTTTGTTCTGATTTACTGTGTTAGAGGCTGTGTTTTTAACCCAGAAATGGACACTCCAGTCCCCAGTTTCACACTTACATAACTCTCCTTTGGTCTGAAGACTGTGCCTTCACTCAGCATGAAGACTTTGTGTCCTCCCTTCCATTCACAGGCACATGCAAGGCTACAGGGCACTCAGGCCTTCTGGTTCCCATTTAGGGCTTCAGCCATGAGATAAGCCAGAAGCTCCCAGGCCCTCCACGGATCTCCCAAGCTTCATATCTTAACCCGGGGGTGGGGATCAGAGTCCTGGGCACTCAAGGGGGATGGGCACTGCACTGGCAAGGGAGAGGGAGGATGTGCAGGAGCTCAGGTAGAGAGAGAGAGGAAGGAAGAGGAAGAGCAAAAGAGGGAGGATGCAGGGTATCTGGGCTGGGGAGACAGAATGAGTCAGGCTCAGTTTATTTTGCTTAGGGAAAAGAAGGAAGTTCCCATCGCAGAATCAGGGCAGAGTTGAGACCCTGGAGGGGGTGGCCCCAGTCATTCACAACTTGGGAAAGTACCTTAATTACTTCCTTCAAATACACAACAGGTAAACTGCCTTGACTTGTCAAGAATATTAATTACCCACTGACTCAACCATTAAATTAAATAGAAAAATTCTGCTTTCAGTTTTTAAATAACCCATACTTTTTAGATTATTTTAATGCCATAAAGGCTTTTTTTTTTTTTTATTCATTGAACAGGATTTTTAACTTGGCAAAATAAGGAAAACAGACTCCTCAATAATGTTATATACCTCTGTTAGACTATCTTGCGCTTAATGGCCTTTCTAATGCTACCAGTATCCTTGTGTAAATCTTACAAATCAGTTCTAAGTTTCAACAAAGCCTCCTTTACTCATCACCTTCTTGTGCATTATGCACATCTCTGTCCTACTATCCCTCTAACCCCTCCGCCATTCTCTGCCTCTGACGCGCTCCCAAATCCAGATTTTCAGAACTATCACGAATTTCTCTTTGTCCTTGAAGACTTCTCTAAGAAGTCCCATGACCTCCTCCCTCCTCTGAAATCTTAGGGCACTTACTGTATCTCTATCACTCCCTTACATTTACCACGTGTCCTCACTTTTACCACAACAGTAGTCATCCTCACCAAGACTACAACCCTGAGAAGTCTGCAGCTTTCTTCAGCCCCTTGTGCCCATCCAGGTGTGAGGAGCACAGCAAGCAACACACAACTCAAGTTAGACACCTGCTGAGTGAACAAGCACTTATTAAAACTTACCACTTGATCCACCTTCTGATTATCAGCTGGTGATAGCAGCCACTCAATGTCCAGTGGTCCTTGGTCTCCCGGACTCAGGGTAAATTTGCATGGCAAATAGGCAGTTTCCCCTTTGGCTTTTTCAATCATTTGTTCAGGAGTTGTTATACTCAAACTTCTGGTCAAATCTGGGGAAAGAAACATGCCCATGGAGTAAGCATCTGCTATTAAATACGGGGGTGTTCTGTACAATACAGCCATTAAAGAGGAGCCTGTGATGCGGTGGAAAGAACTGCATTTGGGACCAGGCTAACAGGTCAAACTCAGCAATCCCCAGTTTTTAATTTGTGCCTTTGTGAAAAATAGAATGACAATATTAATATCTATCTTAATACAATTCCCTTTAAGAGTTCTGTGAACTTCCCAATATTATATAAGTTTTCATTAGTAAAAGGTATTCTATTTTCAAGTAGATATTTAAAACTGAATTGAGCTAGACCCTCCAAAAGGTCGGTTATGCCTTACTAATACTAATTCAAGGCTGCATAAATTCCGGCTTGCCACAGTGTCACATACATGCTGGGAGTTCACTGCTGGTGGGGCACATGCTAAGGAATTTTGACAAGTTCTCTGCCAAGGCTTCTAAAATTCTAAATCTTTATTAAATTTGAGTTTATAACCTTGACTGGATGTTTAACAATATTTCTCAGCCATAAATTCTGACGAAGACAAATCAGAGAGGATAATATTTATATATTTTTTATAAAATTTACAATATGGTCGATCTCAATTTTATCTTTAAGACATTTCATACTGTTTATGACCCTTCCTATTTCCCTTCTGAAAAAGTCACCAATTATATTTCTTAAATGCTTTTAAAAACACATCTTAAAATTTCTTAACTTATTCTTAAAATTATATTCTACAAAACTCTCATATAAATCAAAGAGAAAAATTAATAACAAGTAAATGCCCATATAAAAGATCTTGAGCGCCAAACATCTCTACACACATTCTTCAAGTAGTCTGTTTGAAAGAGCTGGCTTAAACCCACTGCAACTCTACAAAAGCTGAAAAAAATGTTCCCTCCTTGTTGCTAATAGTTTACTGTAACAATACTAGTATCTCTTACATGCATATAGGTGGAAACAAACGATGAGCAAAATATCACTATTTCTTGGGGGGGAAAAGCTATCAAGTTCCACATATAATAAGTCTGTTCACTACTTATTCTTTTAAGATCAAAGTCTGAACAAGCTAAGGAGATTCAAAATGCAAATTCAGGGAACAGATGTGGCTTGAGCAGTTGGGCACCCACGTCCCACATGGGAGGTCCTGGGTTTGGCTCCTGGTGCCTCCTAAAGGAAGATGAACAGACAGCAAGCAGACAGGTGAGGGAGCCATCTTGGGGGAGAATGGGGTGGTTGTCACACAAAATTTAATTTGTTCATTATTTATGCTGCCAAGGTTTGCACAACACTATTTCTATCTGTATATTCCTTGTGATGACCTAACATTTTCTTAAGTGTAAATGCAAATATCTAATCATGCAGAACCTTTAAGTTTCAAGTGAATAAACCATCCTCTGTTAAACAGCTCTGGACCTCTTTGTCACCTAACACTGACATTCTGAGCCCAGGTGACAACCTGGAAGAGGTCCTAAGCACTAACATTATGGCATGTGGGTCCTGCCTCTCCCCATTTCCCCTGCTCTCCTTTCTCACTATAAAAATAAACACAACAGGGAATGGACGTAGCTCAAGTGGTTGGGCGCCTGCTTCCCACATACAAGGTCCTGGGATCGATCCCCAGTACCTGCTTAAAAAAATAATAAAATAAACAGACAAATACAACAGAGCAAAATTAAGGGTAAATAAATCTAAAGTCTTAATTCTCCACAACGACTACCGTGATGCTATTTTTTGAATAATAAATTGATAGGACAAATGAAAATAATTAAATTATTAACCATCTCATGAGCCTTTTCATTTGCCCTAAAATAAACTTAGTATAATAACAAAATATTAATAGAATTGAAGCCAACAGATTAAGAACAAAAGAAAAACCAGGTTATATCCAACACTCTTTCTATTCAGACACCATCTTGAGCTTTTAATCACTAAAGTACACCACTTAAGTGGTACATGAAAAATGGGCACAAACTCTCTGTACCTCCCTCTCTTAATTCTGAGACTGACCTAAATGTTTTGGGCAATAGAATATGGCATAAATGATACTGTGCCCAGTCTAGGCCTCAAGAGACCTTGCCACTTCCACTCTTGCCCTCTCAGAAGGCAGCCACCTTGTGAACAAACCACCTAGTGAACAAACCACATAGAGAAGCAAAGTGAAGTGTCCAACCAACATCTATCTACAACTGCCTAATACGTCGCCTCCCTGTAACATCCAGTGCCGGGTCAGACCAGCTAGCTGTCTGCAGCCTCATGACAGACGTTCCTTTATCTCAGCCTAGCCTAAACTGTTAGCCCACTGATTGATGAAATAACACACGATTTTTATTTTAAGTGTCTCAAGTTTGGGTTGGTTGGTTACCCAACAAGATTGAAGATATACCACCCAAACCCACTAATGCAGCCCAAATGGATTGCTTTTCATCCCCTAAAAAATCCAGACTATTCCTGTCTCCATTTAATTTCCACTTTTCTATTTAAAAGTGCATGTTTTGATATTTTTGCCTATAATCTGAAGTGCTTCTCCTGAATACTTAATTCTCTAAATAAACACTTTCCACTGTTTCTAATAAATTCATTTCTATTCCTACTGTATTCACCAAGGTATTCTTCTTCTGCCTCTCCAGCCTACAATGATTTTCCTTTCCCTCTTTCTATGAGTGTTCACAGTACTTTACTTTCTATCACCTGTACCACCAGTACGGCACGTAGCATATACGACCTTGTATTTTCTTTTTAGATTTTATTGTTAAGCTGATTTCGGTAGGCCCCAGGGATCTGTCCCATCTTCTAGATACTGATGAGCTTCTTATCAGCTTCCCCTAAAATCTTCTATTTTTAAGTGCATGTCATTAGCTACATTAAAGTAGGAGAAACTAGAGAACTCTATCTTCAGTTGTGATTCATTACACCCAGTAGAAAAGAACTGGTGACTAGATTGAAAGTTTGATCAATTTTAGAAATGCCCTTTTAAAAAGGAAAAAATGCATTACTCTACCACATAAAGTAGATAGATTTTTCCTGCTTCTTCAGGAGCTCCTTTCTATAGCTACTACAACAATCTGTTGCCAGCATTTAATGTGTCTGGCTATTGATACTTTATGTATTAAGTAAAATAAAAACAGTAAGTACACTTCAGGATGAAAATTCCATTTCAAAATGCATCAAGACATAGCCCAAAAATATGGAGGGTGAAAATACGCAAGGGAGAACTGGAAATTTGCTATAAATAACAACTAAAACATCCTGGTTATTGTACGCTTCTTGAGTTTTATTCTATAGGAAACAAATAAAATGCTAAATGACATTAGTTAGATATCTAAACGTGTACATGTTCAAATCCTCCTAATTCTGGCTCTCAGTCCTTATACTACACAAAGTCATCAGGATAAAATGCAACTTAAGTTTTCATGATACAATCTTTCATTGTTTCTTGTTAGACACATAAAAAATTACTTTTATTTTAAAAGAGTGATAAAAATAATTACATATATGTGTACAAATGATCTAAAAAGAAATACACCAGACTGTTAATGGCAGGTTATTTCTGAGAACTGATATTTTAAGGTGATTGCCCTTCTCTGTCTTATGCTGAGATTTTCTTAATGTGTGTACTGCTTAAAAAAATTTCAGATTTTTAAATGGCTTTCAATATTTCTTTCTCAAGAAAATGTTTAAAAAATTCAACTACTCTCATGTTGCACTAAAAATGAACTAAAATCTTCAAGCTTGCACAAAACAATTATTGGGTTTCCTAGCAACATTTAATTGCCTCTTTTCAGAGGCACAGTTTTGCAGTCCTGAAGTATGCAACAGTCAAAAATTCTATAAGACAAAAGGCAGACACTTGGATTTTTTCCTAATACTACCCAATTTTGTTTACACAGCAAATGAGTGATAATTTACCTTGTAAACTCCAGAGAGGTTCAAGGATGATCTGAAAATTAAATCAAGTAACAAATTGTCTTGTAATTTTATTCAAATTTTCAGAATGTGAAAAGGTAATACATTGTCAAGCCACAAGTATTTCCAGAGTCCAGTTAGTAAGTCCACAGCACTGGATTATATAAATAAACTGAATCACACCCCACTTGGCAGTGACTGAAATAATAGCTTTCAGTGTTCTACTTGCTTTTTATCACCAAATTCCAAATTGCTTAGACCTTTAGAGCTTCTCTTCTGCCCAGACAGCCTTCTATCTGAGCCTCAACTTGACACAAGCTCATAAAAGCAAACTTTAGTCCTTGATGGTGCCATGTCTCATGAAAGCATTAGAAAAAAATACCTTTCTAACTCTAAAGACGAAACATGGAGAACTGGAGAAGGGGCTGTATTTTGAACAGATGATCTGCCTCCATTTCTTTAACTTCCTTTTTCACTTTAATTTCCTTTTAAACTATAAATATGTATGGTCTTTAGCTACCTTTATCCTCCGGAAATCTTAAAATCATAGAAATTAAGAAAGTGTTCATGAAACTTTGTGGTTGATTTTTTTAAAAAGTTCACATGAGAAAATTTAATAATGTTTTGAGTGAGGAAAACCTTTGAGAAAGCTGGGGAAGAAACACAGTAGGTATATATAAAAAAAAGAGACAAAAATTTAACTAAACTAAATTATTTAGGTTAGAAAAATCAACATTTGGCAAAAAGCACAGCATTTATCATTCCAGGTAAGAATCCTCAATGGATGCTGAAATTTAGTATATAAAGAGAAACAGAATATTTACACAATCTCTAAGAATCTTCTAACAAGACATTTATCAATTACAGAAGGAAAAGCAATAACCTTACAATGAAGAAGCTTGGCAGACACTACCTCAATTAAATGTTCAAAGTTACGTTCACCATAACAAATGAACATGTGAAATCAACACTCCTGATAAGATGCACTTAAAAATGATGCAGCATTACTTTGGTGGTATAGTCAAGAGTACAGAATCTCACTTTGGAATACAGTATGGCAGGTTCCTCAAAAAGTTAAATATAGCCCCACCCCAATCAAGATAGTTGGGATATGCTTCAGGGCTCCATCCCCCCATAGAAGCCTTGACCAACCAGCAAGAAGTGGCAGAAACATCTTTCTCAAAGATCTAGAAATGATTTTAAATTAAGATAATGTAGCATTTTCAGATTTGTGTTTCCCTCTATTCACCTATTTCATACAATGAACTATTCTCCACGTGACAATATTTTTCACTTTTCTTTTAATGTTTGCTTACAGTCTCTCACATGGACTCATTTATTTATTTCCCTCATCACACATTTAAATTGCTTCTGAATTTTATTTTTATAGAAGTTCAAGGAACATCTTCATACTTAAGTTTTGGTTGATTTTTAAAAAAAATTTTTTTACTGTCATATCCTTGTCTGATCCTTTCCTCAGAATAGATTCTAAAAAGTAGACTTACTAGATCCATCAGCACGAATATTTTTAAAGTAGTATAATTTGGTAGCTTAATAAATAATAGCAATACCAAGAGAGTTACAACTAACATTGAGTGCTTACTCTTTTCCAGAGATTTTACTAAGAACTTTACCCACATTGTCTCTCTCTTTTTTTTTTAAGATTTATTTATTTATTTATTTATTTATTTATTTATTTATTTATCCCCCCCTTGCTGCTTGTGTTTTGCTGTGTCCATTCGCTGTGTGTTTCTTCCGTGTCTGCTAATCTCCCCCTTGCTGTAAGGTCTTGCTGCATCAGCCCACCGCGAAGCCTGGGGCCAGCCCGCCCTCACAAGGAGGCCCCGGGAGGCGAACCCCGGGCCTCCCATATGGTAGAGGGGAGCTCTATCAATTGAGCCACACCCGCTTTCCCACATTGTCTCTTTTAATTACCACAGGCGTTGTAGATGTTAATATTACTGTTATTTCTATTTTATAGCTAAGAATATTAGGCTGAGAGAGTAGCTTTCCTGAAATCACACAATAAGTAAATGGTAGAGCTAGGATCTGAGGCAAGGCAAGATGACCCCAGGGTCTTAATGCATCCTCAGAAGTGGAACAGGTTAGGGAATAAAGTCGCCTGCGTTTGCACCCAGTGATTCCTGAGCCAGCGCAATGTGAGAAAGCGTGCACGTCAGTACACGCAAGGCCTGTGCCACTCCCGAGATCCTGCCAGTAAACCAAAAGGCCTTCTTAACTAACTAGAGCAGTCCTGAAGGACTGTATTTACTGGTTTTATGATGCTGCCTTTGTTCCAAGGTCATGATGACATCATAACAATTGTGGATACTGTTTCTGTAATGACTCATTATTGGAAATCTCCCTCTCACAGTTATAAAACCTGAACTGCTAGAAACTGATAACAGTTCCTGCCTCTGGAGGAATTCTGAATGACTAGTAGACAGAACCCAAGGGGAAAAATCGCTTTTATATCCTTTTATACCTACTAAAGTTGGATCCACATGATTGCATTACCTCCTCAAAAAACAAATAATATGTCATATTCCTACAGGATTTTAAGACGGCCTTACCCGGTATCAAATCAAAGTCCACAATTCACCCAATTTGGGAACATACAATTCTTTAGCTTCTAGATCTCTCTCCAGCCCAACACCTTTATATAATCTTCCTGGGTTTCTCTCTCTTACATCTCTGAGTCTTGCTAACAATGTCATCCCTCCATCAAGAAGGCAGTATTCCAATGTAACTATGGAGTCTACCATATAGAGATATACACACACTTTCTCCCACAGGGCGGTCCCATGATTGAAAATTCCCTAGCTGGCCTTAACTGCCCTGTATTTACCTTCCAGGAAGCCGAGGCAAGATAAAAATGTTCTATGGATTAGCACTAATGCCCAAAGACAGAGACTCTGGCACATTAGGTAGAACTCTTCAAATCTCAATAAATTGAACGTAAAATTGTGTACCTATATACCTTTTTTTTAGGAGGTATGGGGGGCGGGATCGAATCCAGGACCTCGTATGTGGGAAGCAGGCACTCCAACCACTGAGCTACACCAGCTCCCCCTGCACTTAATTTTTATGGTGAGAGTGAGACTGAGCAAAAGTGGTTCTTGCCCTATGCACTTCAAACAAATTCCTCAGACACCCAGGTATCAAGGAGAGAGAGAGTTTTATTTGCTAGCACATAGTAAGGAGCTCAGATAGACTAATGGCCTAAAAGTCTGTCTCCCCAAACTTCAGTAATTCTGATAGTTTTATGGCATCCAGGTTTAGCAGGTTTATGCTAATGAGTAATTGGGGTGGGGCTGGCTCAGGTTCTTTAGTTAATAATCATTAAGTGGTTGTCTAATGATCCAAAGACTTTAAAGTTTTAAAACAGGACAGAGGTGGGTACAAAACAGGGGGTCAGTCACAAAGTCTTTACAAAAGGAGATGAAGGTTCTATAGTTTTACAATCATTATCAGAGATCAAAGCATCTGGAGTCTAGTTCAGAGAGTGTCAGTAATTTCAGGTATTTACTTTTACAATATACAGGAAAGCAAAAAGGCATCTATAATTAATCATAATTATTTGTTAATCTTCTTCTCCCCACCCCAATCGCTCTGTTTGCTCACTGTCTGGTATCTTTACCAGGTATCTTTAGGAGGCACGGGGAACGGAACCGGGGACCTCTCACGTAGAAGGTGGGCACTCAACTGCTTGAGCCACATCCACTCCTTGCTAGTTTTTGTTTGATGTCTGCTTGTTGTCTGCTTATTGTTTGTCTTCTTTAGGAGGCACCGAAAACTGAACCTGAGACCTCCCACGTGGGAGGCGCTCAACTGTTTGAGCCATATCCGTTCCCCTATTTGTTAAAAATAAAGAGGACAACCAGCAAGGTGGTGGCAGAGTAAGGAGCTCCTGGAGTCAGCTTTTGCTACAGGGCAGTTAGTAAACACCCAGAGCTATCTAAAGCACCTGTTTGGGGGCTCCAGGAGACCAGAAGAGCATCCTGCAACATCCTAGAAAGAATGGAAAGAGGAGACTGCCCATCTGCAGAGAGGATTCGTGAGTAGAGCACTCCATGCCCCCGAGGCCGGTGCCCATCCTCCACCGGGAGGCAAGCCGCCTCCGGAGCGATTCCGTGGCTGGAATTGGAAGCTCCACTTCCCAAAATCGGGAGAGGAAGAGACGGTAGGGCACCAACTTTAGCTACTGATTAGTAAATTTGGAGGGCTAAAGTATAATCCTAAGAACAGATAAACCTGTCCAAGTCAGAAAGAAGCCGGTAGCCATCATTTTAACTCTGCCCCTGATAGGAGTGGAAGCGGGGCTGATTGAAAATCACAATGCTAGTGGGGACCGGCTTCTTTCCATCTAGATTAGATTGCATCTCTAGCCTAAGCCCCATCCCCACCTCTGGCAGGGAGGAAGCTGGGGGGGACCTGCACCAGCCTCTCTAGGAATATACAGGCCAAACCACGGAGGCCAGTGATGATCCTACACTGGCAGCACAAGCCACCCCAGGAGCTATTCTGTGGCTGGAAATGGAAGCTCCATTTCCCAAAACCAGGGGAGGAAGAGACGGTTGATCACCGATTTCAGCTACTGATTAGTAAACTCGGCTAGCTGAAGTATAATCCTAAGAACAGCTGACTGAAGAGCACAGTGATGGTAGAGACCAGTTTCTTTCACCCAGATTGGCCTGCAGCCCTAGCCTAGGCTTCAGCCCCACCTCTAGCAGGGAGGAAGCTGGCGGGCCCTGCACCAGCCTTTCCTGATAACTGTAGGTATATTCGGCTGGCACAGACTGAATAGTCAAAAGTCTACTGGGGCAACTGCAGTCATTTTGGACCCACACAGCATAAACTGCTGCCCACACCTGCAGCTCCATCCCCGCCCCAGGCAGGGAGAAAGGGGCGTGAAGCTTTATCAGTCTCTCTGGGCAACAGTATTCTAGGTCTGCACGACTTGATTACACATGGCTATGGCTCTATCCCTAGCCCTGGCAAGGAGAAAGTTGGGAGAAGCTTCATCAGTCCCTGGGGCAATGAGGGCAGCTTGAGCCTCCACAGCTCATATCTTGGCTCCTACTACACAACCAACAAGGGAAAAAGGGCAAGAAAGCCCTAAAGAGAGAAACTGCACCCAGAATAAATACTCTAGTAAGCCAAATGCCAAGACACCAACAAAAAATTACAATCCACACCAAGAAACAGGAAGATATGGTCCAGTTAAACAAGATAAGCCCCCAAATGACATAAAGGAGTTGAGACAACTAATCACAGATGTTCAGACAAATCTCCTTAATAAAGGAGTGTACAGTGGGGGTCTATACAAGAAATGTATATTTTCAAAGAATCTTTAATGATTTAACAATTTTTGTAAATCATTTTCAGGCTTCTGCAGCTGTAGATTCTTACTGTGAATCCCTTGCTTACTCATGCGTAAGTGTATCTGCAATTCCAAATACACAGGTTTAGTACTTTTGCCCGTTAGTGATTGTTCCACATGTTATGTTTTGGTTGAGATGCTAAATGGTGGAAGAGTACTGTGGATGTGGGAAGTAATTTCAATCATGTTTAACTGGTCACAAGGCCTAAGTTACAGTAACTCTCGCCGTTTTATTTAACACCTTGTTGCTTTGTATGCATTAGGGTGAAAAGAGTGTGTGTCTATCCAACAGGGAGCCACAGTATTTAAATTGACCATACTAATGTTATAACTACTTTGAGGTGGCCAAATGTAAACTAAAAGCCTTAATTAAAGTGGTGCAATTTTGTATAACTTAGCATCAATAGTTCAATAAATTTGGATTGCCATGCAAGGGCTTGCATTATAATTACTTGCCACTTGAAAGTTTTGTGTAATATTTAACAGTGCTAGTAAATAAATATGGGTTTAACTATTTAAATGTAATAGGTGCATTTTACACCATGTGGTTTCATAATAACATTTGGGCAAGCCAGAGTCATTATTAATTTTAGGAATGATGAGTAAAAGCTGTCAGATTTTTCTAGCATTGTTTGAATATCCACATAACCACCTTTTGAACTTTTCCTTGGGAAAGAATTTTGTAAATCAAGCAATATTACATAAGACAAATACTTTCTGGGGGCGGATGTGGCTCAAATGGTTGGGCATCCGTCTCCCATATGGAGGGACCTGGGTTTGATCCCCGGGACCTCCCAGTAAAAGAAAAAAGTAAAAATATAGAAGGTGCGTCACCAGGCCCCGTGAGTGGGTGAGCCCCCAGGACCCGCACGCAGGTGTGTGCCAGGCCCCGCCGAGCCATGCAGCAAGATGATGACATAACAGGAGAGTGACACAAGGGAGAGCCAAGACGACACGCACCGAAAAACCAGGAAATGAGGTGGCACGGGTGGCAGAATGCCTCTCTCGC